>SFCI01000213.1:0-30158 GCA_004681135.1 Hericium alpestre | reverse complement strand
TAAGAAACAAAGTGGGCGATGTCGTCTGGATATCCAGTACGCGTGCCAGCGAGGTCAAGAGCCTATCATCATACCTATCGGCTATTTGGCTGACGGTTGACGCGCAGTGAACGTACCTCCTTCAGCTTTTCCACACCTTCAGCACCAGCGACGGTGCCTTGATTGGCTGACGAACGAAGCTTAGTTACTGACATCGAGAATAGATGGACGAACATACTCAGCGGAGTATCTATGACACCCGGGGCATAGGCATTGACAGTGATATTGTGCTCAGCAAGCTCGAGGGCTAGAAGCAAAGCAGGGATCAATCACAAAATCCGACAGGCAGACATTGCACACACCAGCGCACTGCGTCAATGCCCTGACTGCGAACTTCGATGCGCAGTACGCGCTCAGATGCTTGAAGCCTGTGCTCCGTCCTCTGAACTGACTCTGAATGGGTGTAACATTCAATGCATACCTTTCTTTCCGCAGATCGATGATGCACCTGCAGAGCCGTTCGTCGGTCATATTGGTTCGCATACTTATTTNAACGCAAAGGCTTACCAATAATCCGTCCTCCCTGCCCTTGATTGATCATCTGCCGTGCCGCATATTTGTAGCAGAGCATGACGCCCTCGACATTGACAGCCGTCAAGTTCTGCCAATTCTTCAGGGACACTGCGGAAAAGGGTGATCTGAGAAGGGCACATGTGATGGCCTGCCAACATACTGTCTACGATGGATGCACCCTCCGGACCCACACCGCCATGGGCAACACCCGCATTCGCAACCATCTGCGCACCCAGGTGAACGACGGCGCCGCTGTCGACCATGCGATAACTCACCACATCCAGACGTCCTAATTGCTCTACGGTCTTGGTGACCATGTGTTCAACAGCTTCCTCTGACGTGACGTCCGCAGGAACAGCTATCGCCCGCCGGCCCAGCGCCTGGATCTCGACCACGACTTTGGCTATGTTTTCGCTCTGGCGCTCGATGTCGTTGACGGCTACGTCAAGACCATCGGCTGCAAGACGAAGAGCTATGGCACGCCCAATGCCTTGAGCGCTACCGGTGACGAGTGCAACTCGGGTGTCAGTGGCTTGAGACATGGCGTAAGAATGTTCGCAGGCGTGGGTTGCCCCTCAAAATCGAGATGAGACGTGCGTGCGCATATAAGTAGCCCAGGGCAAGCGACTTTCGACCCATATGAAGACCGAGAACAGCGGGGTTACTGATCTGGTGATGGTGGGGATGTCGCGAGAGCTTCGACATGAGAGCGAGATGTCAAATAAGCTCGGGCCAGTAACGTGTGGATGTCGCTTGCACGAGATGTTCACATGGGTCTTCGAAAGACAGGGAGGGGCAAGGATTTGCGGTCAATGTGCTTCTCATGGGTATGTTCCGACCGGCTTATGGTTGTAAGACTTGGTGCGAACGAGCTCTGAAAATGACATGATGATATTAAACATATGAAACCGGTAGCACAGTGGGACTCCATGCAAGTCAAAATTTAGAAGAATAAAAACACATACGAACGAGAGTCGCTAGACTCCATCTTTGATCGAGACAAGGTGCAGGGGAGGATAAAAGTCGACTGATCGTTATGATCACCTACCACGCATGGCCTGCTTTTATATGCTATCGCCTGTCACTATAAAAGTCAAACGCAAGTTTCAAGCTGAGCGCGAACGATTATCAATTATGAATGCAGACGATCCCATTAAAATATTGACATGTATCGTAGGTAACCAGAAGACATAAGGAAGTTGAACTGAAGCGATCGTCGATGAGTCCATTGCGTTCGCCGCATGTTGGCACATTGGCCACATCAGAAGAAACATGGTTTATACTTGAATGCTTTGGTTGGACAGATACGTTTCGGTCATGCGAGATTGAGTTGGAAATGAACGTCGAATGTGTGAGAGCTTGCGAGGAGACGGAACGGCTAGTGAGAATGTGGCAGGATCCCGCCTCGGGCGAAGCCAGCGAGTCAACATGTAAAAGGCAACATATACACTTCGTATACATCAGTTGATTCATCCTGCTCCCAATCTGAATCAAAACATATCTCTCGCAAGGGCATAATAGCGCACCTGGTCCACCACAAACAGCGCCTCCTCACTAATCATAAGCGTCGACGTACCACTGATCCCCTCTGGTAGCGATGCTGCCCCCAGCTCTCGCGGCCTCTCCACCGTTATCGCTTCATCCGCCCAAGTACCCGCCGCGATATAATCTCTGTCGCTAGGGTCGCGAGCAGACGGCGCGCCCGTCCGCACGATACGCGAGACATTGCAGTCCCTCACGACCAGGAATGGGGGGTCGTCCTCCCCCAAGAGCGCATGCGGTTCGACGGAACGCATGCCAGCCACGCAGTGCGCACTGGTGCTGCGACCCAACCAGGTGCACGTGCCGGCGGAGACGACACAGTCGGACCAGGCGGCCCAGGGCAATACGGGATCGGACGCACTGGTGAGTTTGGCCAGAAGCTTGGAAACGGCGATAAAGAGGACGAGCAAGTAGGATCTAGAGTCCACGTCGGCGTCGCCAGCGTGTAAGTAGATGAGCTGCTTGGCGTTGCGCGGCTGAAAGAGTGAGAGAGCCGGGGACGATATGGCCGATGCGGAAGATGGTGTCCGGAAGCGTGAGAGACTGGTGAAGCAGGTTGTGCTTGGCTGGTGATGCGTCAAAGTTGACGGAGGAAGGAGGAAGACACGTGCTGAAATTGCTTCGTCATAGGACCTCCACGTATCATCTTGCATTGTAACATCAACGATGATGATATCGTAGCCCTTATGAGACGAGGGTGGCGAGTCGACCAGGGGCCAGCATTCAGAGACTGCCAACAAGATACGTGTTTCGTCAATGAATGTGAAAGACCAATCCCATTCCGCCCCGTATAAATTCTGCAATACTGTCAGAAACAGGCGTCTTCGTATCAAATGTGGTGAATCTTTACCATCTGCAATTTGCCAGTCCTCCAATTCCATATGAAAACCGTACTAAACGGGCCAGTGACGTGAAGGGCTGTAAATTTGACGTGGATGCCAACGAAGGAGCCAACAACCTGCATAGAAAGAAACTTTTCGCCTTCACCCTCGACCGGTGGAACAGAACGATTTCTCGACGCCAGAGGATGGAGCAATCCTGACGACAGGGCCCTGATTTCTAGGTCGATACCAAAAGCATCCATCCTTGCAAGGCAAAGAGTGCGGAAGTAAGCAAATCTTCGGGCTACGCGCTAATGACCGAGATTAAATGACTGACGGGTTCGTAAGATACGCAAGCACGACCAAGTCCTGGGACGGGTCGAGTGCGACCGCCAACTTGTCCTCGTGATCATTATAGTCAAATTTGAGAGTCAGATCTTCCAGAGTCGAAGTGCCAGGCTTGAATCGTCGGAAGCAGAGCTCGGGACGTAACGGATGCCGATATGCCAGAATATCGCCTTCCAGCCAGATATGGTCTCGGGCGGTCGTCGCCAGATGAACCTTGTCTCCCCAGTGCAGGTGCTGCCAAGCGGTTTGGGTATCCTGGAATTTCTTGAGTCGCTCTCGCATGCTCCAGCTTCCTGAGAAGTCATCTTCTAGACCGTGCAAAGACAGTTCGATCCGGTATTGAAGCTCGTCGCTGTCTTGGATCAAGAAGCGCCATGCACGGCAGACCTATTGAACTGAGTTGACATGCCATCGAGCAATACCCTGTACGGAATCGAAATCTTACCAGCTGGCACGAAATGAGGTCTTGGAAGCCCAGCGGTCTCAAGAGTCCTAGTTGAGTCTCTATTGGTAATGACAAGACATGTCTTCTAGTCATCGTAGTCAAAGCTTAGAGTGGAGAAATCTGAATCTGCGGAGCTGTAGCTAGAGTCTTGCTCTTGCAATGTAATCGAGTCTTGATAGGTCTTAATCCTTCGATGTTGAACTTGGTATAAGCGAGAAAAGAGAAGCTTCCCAGTGGACCTGAAGATGCCGAGCTAGTCAAGGCGCAAAACGGGCGGATAACTTTATTTCTGTTGAAGGGATGCGAGCTGACGCAGGGGAGACCTGAGGAGAGTAAGTACTTCGAGACGGGAGGAAACAGACTTGTGGACAGGCGCGGCAGTATTGTTCGGCTCATGAACGAGCTTTCCCACGGATCGGCTGGCCAACTCAGATCTGGCAGCGAGCTACTGTCCCAGGGGCAGAGTACTGGACTCAACCTTCAAGCTTCATGCCTCAGGATCGTCGTATACAGCGAGCAGCCTCGAGCAGCTGGGTCAAATTTGAACTTCTCAACCACAAGTACTTATTTAAATAACTCATAACGATACTACATATCCCTCGCAACTGTCTGTTCACACATGGTCCTTGCGCAGAAGACTTCGACATCGCAGGTCATTTGGACAGTGAAGGGCTCTATTCCGTTTGTCCGTCATTGTGTTCGAGAGACTCGGTCACCAGTCTACGAATGCGGTGCAGTGCGCAACGTTACGTCCAACAGTCAAGTCGACAGGAAGTCAATATTTCAAATTTTCAATGTCTACTGTAACTATTCGTGTCGAACATCGATTGACATGCAGTGCATATGATTCATAACCATTGGTTTCGAATGCATCCACTACCGCTACAAGCTGGCCACAATCCTAAGGTAACTTTGAATAATACCCAGATGCCTCGACACCACTTTTGAAAGAACCGACTAATCAAAGAATTTCCCTCCATCTAATATCACTGACTGGCCTGGGCGCCGTTTAGCTCGCACATTGGACGATCGAAGACAGAGCATACCTGTCATAAAATGCGACTGAGGCGACGCCGCATAAGAAACAAAGTGGGCGATGTCGTCTGGATATCCAGTACGCGTGCCAACAAGGTCGAGAGCCTATCATCATACCTATCGGCAATTTGGCTGATGGTTGACGCGCAGTGAACGTACCACTTTCATCTTTTCCATAGCTTCAGCACCAGTCATAGGAACACCGGCGACGGTGCCTTGATTGGCTGACGAACGAAGGTTAGTTACTGACATCGAGAATAGATGGACGGACATACTCAGCGGAGTATCTATGACACCCGGCGCGTAGGCATTGACAGTGATGTTGTGCTCAGCAAGCTCGAGGGCTGAAGCAGGGATCAATCACAAGACCCGATGGGCAGACATTGCACACACCAGCGCATTGCGTCAATGCCCTGACTGCGAACTTCGACGCGCAGTACGCGCTCAGATGCTTGAATCCTATGCTCCGTCCTCTGAACTGACTCTGAATGGATATAGCATTCAATACATACCTTTCTTTCCGCAGATCGATGATGCACCTGCAGAGCCGTTCGTCGGTCATGTTGGTTCGCATACTTATTTAAACGCAAAGGCCTACCGATAATCCGTCCTCCCTGCCCTTGACTGATCATCTGCCGTGCCGCATATTTGTAGCAAAGCATGACGCCCTCGACATTGACAGCCGTCAACTTCTGCCAGTTTCTCAGGGACACTGCGGAAAAGGGGGATTTGAGAAGGGTGCATCCAATGACCTGCCCACGTACTGTCTACGATGAGTGCACCCTCCGGACCCACACCGCCATGGGCGACACCCGCATTCGCAACCATCTGCGCACCCAGGTGAACGACGGCGCTACTGTCGACCATGCGATAACTCACCACATCGAGACGCCCCAATTGCTCTACGGTCTTGGCGACCATGCGTTCAACAGCCTCCTCTGACGTGACGTCCGCAGGAACAGCTATCGCCCGCCGGCCCAGCGCCTGGATCTCGACCACGACTTTGGCTATGTTTTCGCTCTGGCGCTCGATGTCGTTGACGGCTACGTCAAGACCATCAGCGGCAAGGCGAAGAGCTATGGCACGCCCAATGCCTTGAGCGCTACCAGTAATGAGTGCAACTCGGGTGTCAGTGGCATGAGACATGGCGTAAGAATGTTCACGGGCTTAGGTTGCCCCTCAAAATCAAGATGAGACATGCGTATATAAGTAACGCAGGGCAAGCGACTTTCGACCCATATGAAGACCGACGAGAGCGGCATCATTGACCTGGTGATGATGGGGAGGATAGTCGCGAGAGCTTCGACATCAGAACGACATGTCAAATGAGCTCGGGGCCAGTAATGTGTGGATGTCGGTTGTACGAGATGTTCACGTGGGTCTTCAAAAGACAGGAAGGGGCAAGAGTTTGCGGTCAATGTGCTTTCCATGGGTATGTTGTATGCTACATGCACGATTACGTGTAGGCTTGTTGGTTTACGGATATGCCAGTGCTGGACAGAAGATCGGATGAGAGCATCATGTGAGAATCGAAGCACAGTTACTTGACGGAGAACCAAAGACGTTATTAAAGGTGTCAAGGACAGAGCCCGCACCTGTCATCGGTAGTGCACATATATAGTGGCAAGGGCAAGTCGGCGTATAGGAAGACTGACTGTTCTCCGGCCGCTTAAGGAGAATAAGACCGGTGAGTTTCACGATTGATAACCTGTCCATGTTGATACTGACTACTTATTTACAAGCATATGGAGCTGGACACCTGTGCAAGAGGGATTGCTCAGAAACTGATCTAGTATTGGCTCATGAGCTACGTACAGAATCCCCGGCGGTCGGAAGGGGAGAAATGTTCAGGTGGTCTTGAGTCTAGCCTTGCGACCAGGTGGGATACATAACTTGATGATGCGAAAACAGGTTGTAGCACATGATTACCGGCTAATCGAACAACTTCCCTCCGTCTAGTATCACTGACTGCCCTGAGCGCTGCCGTTTAGCCTGCGGATCGAACAGCAAACTCGGGAGACAAAGCGCACCTGTCATAAAGTGCGATTGAGGCGATGCCGCATAAGAAACAAATTGGGCGATGTCGTCCGGGTATCCAGTACGCGCACCAGGAAGACCGAGAGTCTGTGATCGGGCACCTGTCAACTGTTTCGCTGATTATCGACGTGTAGCATACGTACGATCTTCAACTTTTCAACACCACCAACGTTCTCTAGATTGGCTGGCGAAAGAAGGTCAGATAACATTGAGAGTAGATGGATAGACCTACTCATTGGAGTGTCTATGACACCTGGAGCGTAGGCATTGACAGTGATGTTGTGCTCAGCAAGCTCGGCAGCTAAAAGCGCAGTAGATATTAATCACGAAATCCAACGGGTAGACGTTGCACTCACCAGCACATTGCGTTAATGCCCTGACGGCGAATTTCGACGAGCAGTATGCGCTCAGATTCTTGACTCCTATTATCCATGCTTGAACTGATAGTGACCAAGCGTAGCATATCGACTCGCACCTTTCTTGCCGCATATCGACGATGCACCTGCAGAGTCGTCATCAATCGAATCACTTTGCATGCTTGAACGCAGAAGCATACCGATAATCTGTCCTCCTTGCCCTTGCCTGATCATCTGTCGTGCCGCATGCTTGTAGCAAAGCATGACGCCTTCGACATTGACCGCTGTCAAGTTCTGCCAATTCTTCAGGGACACTACGCAAAAATACGAGTTAAGAAGAATGTATAAAAAGACAGCTGCCAACGCACTTTCGACAATGGGTGTATCCGCCGGACCTACGCCACCATGGGCGACGCCTGCATTCGCAACCATCTGGGCGTCCAGGTGAGCGATGAAGCTACAGTCTGCCATGCCGTAAATAGCTCACCACGTCGAGACGCCCCAATTGCTGTACGGTCTCAGCGACCATGCGTTCAACAGCTTCCTCCGACGTAACGTCAGCGGGAACAGCTATAGCCTGCCGACCCAGCGCTCGTATCTCGATCACGACTTTGGCTATGTTGTCGCTCTGGCGCTCGACGTCGTTGACGGCGACATCGAGGCCGTCGGCTGCAAGGCGCAGAGCAATGGCGCGTCCAATGCCTTGAGCGCCGCCGGTGACGAGTGCGACTCGGGTGTACGTGGTTTGAGACATGGCGTAAGAAGATGGGAATAGGCTTAGGCTCTACCTGGACATCGAGGCAAGATGTGTCCGTATAAATAACGCATGAGAGGCGGTTTGGACCTATATCAAGTCCGAGTGAGGACGGCATAGTTGACCTGGTGATGATGCTGAGGATCGTCACATAGTGCTTCGACAGGAAGTGACATGTCAAATAAGCATTTCCGGGTCGGTAAGATGTGGATGGTTATTGCATGAGACGATCACATGGGCATTGACAAGGCCAGGAGGAGGGAAGGACTTGCGGTCAATATGCTTCATGGGTATGCTGCACGTTACATGCACGAAAGCGCGGATGCCTGTTGCTTTACCGAGATGTGAGTGCTGGAGGAAGAACCGGATGAGATGCCCGCGTGAGGTTGAGAATCGAAGCAGCTTTACTCAGCAGAGAACGACGTCATTATAGGTCCCAAGAACAGAGCCCACACCTGTAATTGATAGCGCACATATGGAGCGCCAAAGGCAAACCAACGTATAGGAAGGCCGACTGTCCTCTGGGCCATTAGCCTTACGAGCAAAGGTTTCGCGCTGACTGTTTGTGAAGGTTCATATTTTTGTAAGCCAAGGTAGATAATCCCTTCAGACCATGAGAAATAAGATTCGAGACATACCGTATCCAGCACACCCTGTGCAAAATGGACTCGAGGATCTCTTCGAGTGAGATTGAGTGAGAGCAGCAACGGTGCTGAGCTTGCCGACTTGTAGCGCCCGGGCCGCCCACAGCCGCTATCAGACTCGTAGCCACCAGCTCGCAGCGACCTTGTTTCCGTCTACATTATTGTAATTTGATCGCCTTCGTGTCGCTCTGCTTCTGCATATCCGCAGAGTAGTCTTCTTTGACCTTAGCTTTCGCCGTTTCACATGCTGTCATGAATACTGCAGATCTGGCCTTCCGGGATCAGTCAGGGACCACCATGGTTCGGAGACGATGTGACATCGAGCTGCCTTCAGGGCTCAAACTCGAAGCGATCTGGACGAAGCCCATTTTCCTGCCTGAGGAGGAGCACGCCGTGAAGCTGGCCGTGTGTCTGCATCCCTGGTCGAGACTGGGAGGAAACATGCACGATCCGTACGTGAACATGCAGCCGAAAGTCATGACATCCATGCTAAATGCTAGTATGACATGCAACGACCCTGCGTGCTGCAGAGTGCTGGAATCCCTGCAGGAGACACTGACAGTGGTACATCGATTTCGTGTGCTGCGGTACAATTCGCGCGGCGTCGGACAGTCGTCTGGCTCTGCGTCCTTCACTGGCTTTGCCGAAGCCGAGGACCTACAAGAAGTCGTCCAAGTCGCGATACAGGAATCCGGCGACGTCGAGGAAGTTCTGATACTTGTGGGTTTCACGGGTTTGTTCTATAAGGCGGCTTGTTAATGCTCTGACTGCGATCTTCAGGGGTATTCTCATGGTTCTCTTGTCGCATCGCTCCATCCCGTTTTGCCACCCCCAATACGCACCATGCACGTTCTGTTGTCGTATCCTCTGGGTCCCCGAGGTTTTCTTACGCTCTTCAATGCCCGCACGTACGAAGATAGACTTGAAGCTCTCTTGCGCGACTCTCGAGCACATGTGCTCGTTGTGCATGGTGATGCAGACAATTTCACTGGGGCTCCGGCCTATGATCAGTGGGCCGATGGGCTGAAGGCGGTCGTGAAACAGAGCCTGCAGGAAACAGACACCGTTATCGAGCACGACCGGTGGGTAGGAGACCGCCTATTGGTAGAGCGGGTAGAAGGTGGGACACATTTCTGGTCAGGTACTGCTCATCGGAGTCTGCTACGCGTTCTGAGCAAGTTCTTGAGGCATGTATAAAGAAGGCGCGCTCTGCCAGTCAGTTGCGGATAAGTTACCAAGGTAAGCAGTGAAGTGCGAGTCGAGCATCCTCCAAGGCTCATCTGTGCTACCCACAGCTTTCAACGGGAAGCAGCCCGGAGATCCTGTCAAATGGATGAAACCCGTGGTCGACTTCGTCCATGAGGAGGGCGTCGCGGAGGGCAGGAAGGTCCCGGACATCGCTTAGCTTGGAACCGACACCGTGGAGACTGTCACGGCAATCTTGCGGCAATCTGCAACGAGACAGTCCATCGTATCGAGGAGTTCAGAGATGTGTTTGCATCGACTGACTTCCCAAAGGGTGAGTAGAGCTTTGAGTTGGCATGACGGCAATCTAGCTATGTATGTTTCTACAACACAGCCGGCGAGTCGCACATTCATGATATCGGATTCGGAACTCGCGGGAAGGAAGGAAGGAAGGAATATTTACATCATTTTTAGTACTGGTCTACAAATCCCTTTTCAGCTCCGATTGAATGCCGATACATATACTTACCGCGACCTGCCGCGACAGGCTTCCATTGCTCCAAGACTTAACTACATAACGACTCGCAAGATCATTGCCATTAGTACTTTGAACTCACCGTCAACTGATTAGACAGGGTACAGATCACACTAGCCTGGTATGCAGCTGTTCTCGTGCTCTCATAGTACAAGAATTCCTTTCGGAGTCGCTGGTGCACCGTTTTCGCGTGGTGCGGCGTCAAAAAGTCGTTTTGGCTCCGCGTCGTATTGGCTTTGCCGAAGCTGAGGACCTAAAGGAAGTCGCTGCAAATAGCAATACCGGAATTTGGCAACGTCGAGGACTCGGAAGTCCTGATACTCGTACGTTTAGTACTCTTTCTTCCATAAGGTGGCTCGTTGGCATGCTCTGACTGTGACCTGTAGGGTCATTCTCATGATTCTCTTATAGCACCCCTCCTTCCATCTTGCCAACCAAATCTGCACTGTGCATGCTCTGCTGTCGTGTTCTCTAGGCCCATGAGCATTTCTTACCCTCTTCAATTCCAGCACGTACCAGGGCAGGCTTGAGGTTATCATGTAAGTGCATATGCTATTTATGTGGTGACGCAGACAATTTCACGGCGGCTGTGGCCTTAATTCACTGGGTCGACGGGCTGAAGGCGGTCGTGAAGAAGAATATGCAGGACGCAGATATGGTCGTCGAGGACGACGGGGGGCTTTGAGACCGCCTTGTGGTAGAGCGGCTAGAAGGCGGGTCACACTTTTGGTCAGGCGTGGCCCACCGGAATTCGATGCATGCACGTTCTGAACAACTTTCTAAAGCTCCCGTGAAGAACTCTTTCCATTGGGGTGTACCTCCAATGCGTGTAAGGTGCACATTTTCTCGGAGAAAGGAGTTCGCTGACTATGTCATTTTTTACTTCTGGCATCAGATTTACTCGACTTAACCGCCACCACATCCGCCCTCCATAACCCATCCACATCAACTGGGCTCGAACCATCTCACTCCATTTCCGGATTGATGACACGGGGCATGAAATATCCATTATTTTAGATCGCCTCTTCGCGCCGAACGGGAGAACACCTGAGATGTGGTGCACCTCACTCTAATGGGAATGGAATGGTCTGTGATCCGCCATAACTCCACATCATATGATGGTTGGGGCTTTGGCTGCCGACGATCGACAAACGATTCATTAGGAACTCTTGGCGGTAGGTATTTCAGGGAGTGTACAAGACTCGAAGTTCCGCACATTTTTCAAATATATCGATGACTAAATGGTTTCGCTAATTAACCTGACGCAGGAACCCAAGCTTGAACAATGTGCAGATATGCAACCTCAGAATGACAGCCTAGCCACATCGGGGAGCTGAGACGCGTGAACGCGTTTGACGCGTCGCGTCACAGGGAGCCCGTCACTCGTCACGCGCACAAGGCACACGGGCCGACAGAGCTCCGTGCGTCTCTGTCCGGTGCTGGAGGGAGTTCGACTTCGACTCTTCGAAGTTTACTTACTCTTGTCCTTACCACGATAAAGTACTTGGCAGTACTCGTGAGATCATTCCGAATACCGGCCGCTGACGAAGACACGGAGATGAGTATAGAAGGAACTCAGAGCGCTTGGTTTAGTAGGTATGTCATGAAAATTTTGATATGGGCTTGTGTCCTTGGCTCATGTGCTGTATCGCATTCACCAGCTCTGCTTTTCTTGACCCGTCCATAGACTGCGATCAGCGCCCTTTGGTCAGTCGGAGCATTCTGCCGCTCACTTGAGGCGGGCTTCGCCGCATTCGGATCGCAGCTTCCCCTTCCCACCATTCTAAACCAGCTGTGTCAGGAACAGACGCGCTGCCTGTGAGGATCGCAAACACGGGCGCCTCTATCTGTCGGAGCATAGACATAGGACAGCGCGCGCTGCGACATCGTCTGATTCGTGTTCCTTTCCACATCCCCTCCGTTCTTCTGCGCAGAGCTTAAGCTCCTACCATCACCACCACCACCACTCCCTTCCAACAAGCCTTAATCTTCGTACTCGAGATACACAAACGCGAGACATCCATACAAGATGATGTGGGATCTTAGAGGCGCGTCTCGGTCGCCTGTTCCTCCGCCGGTAATTATACCCAACACAAGTCCCATTGCGTGCGTGTTCCCCTCTCTCCTGCCATGCTTGAGCCTCATTCAATCTTTTCTCTCACTTTGTCTTTTTCCGTTCATCCGCTGCGCTATCTGGTCACTGATCCCCTATTGTCTCGATTGAGCACGCATCTTTCTGCCGTACTGTTCACCCAATGGCCTGCGATCCTCGTGTAATGGCTGAAACTACTGAATGATCCATTCACTCTTCCTCTAGTTTTCCAACTCCAACTCCGTAAGTTCTCGTTTCAATCCCACCTCTTGAAGTTCTTTTCCCCGTTCTTCCCTCTACTCTTAGTACCGCGCGTTATTCCCCGTCCTCTATCTCTCTACATTCTCATTGATTCGCATCTCATGCCCTGTCCTTGGTCCGCGTTTGCGCCTCCCCCACTCGTCCGATTTTTTCGACGTTATTGGCCTTGGTCATGGACTGCCTGGGATGCCGACAGTAACAATCTTCCCCCATATGACTTTCCGCCCCCATACGCCCCGCTCATGAGCGAGCCCGTATTCAACGGCTACGGGTCGAATCAAATCCCCTTTCCTGCATCGTGTGTCCCGCTTATAAGCTCATACTTTCCTGAACTATCTAACCGAGTAGCAGCTCTCCGGGATATTCTCTAGGATATGGACACCACGGCTCTCGCGCGCCGACGCCTCAGGCAGCATCGCCGCATTATCATCACCGCACGCTGTCTTCCGCGGAACAACGCCATTATACTACCCCCCAACCTGTCCTGCGTTCTCGCAGCCAATCGTTTACGATCCAGCAGGGGCATCATGCCCGCACACTCTCTAATACACAAGGACATCACCACTCGCGTTCGCATTCGAGACCCAGACATGACAGCCATCAGAGTCAGAATCATGGGCGTTCCCATTCCCATAATCATAGTCGTAGCCATAGTCGCAACCACAACGGCCACGCACAGCAAGTCGCTATCTCGCGTATGTATTGTTCTTCATTTTGTCGTGCACTCCCACCGTGTCTCATGCTCGACTCCTTGCAGAACCCATCGCTGCGCCCTATGTCCCCACCACACACCATCGCAGCCACTCTCGCTCGCATTCTCGCNCGCNCCACCNCCACCACCNCCACCATCAGCCGCAGCCGCAGCCGCAGCCGCAGCAACCGCAGGTACAATTCGCTCTGCGGCCGGAACAGTACCCCGAAGTTCCGCGCATGCTTGGTCTTTCGCATCATAACGTGAACACGCACGCTCCGGCTCATAACGTACCCCGGCCCACGCATCAATCAAGGACCCACCCTAAGTTCTGTTATTCGAAATGCACAGGGCGCAGGAAAGCAGTCTGCGTGAGTCTTGGCTGAGTAGTACCAGTCGTCCATGTCTGATAACTTCTGTCTTCGCAGATCGGAATTAATTATGCGGGTAGCCGTAATGAACTGCAAGGATGTGTCAATGATGCAACGCACGTCTATCACTTCCTGAATGGCAAGCGCGACCTCTTCACATGTCTCCTTCGCTTCCTGATCAGTCCATTATCTATGTAGAGAAATATCGTTATCCGCGCGAGTCGATGCTTTTCCTGACAGACACACTAAGTGATCCGCGGGCCCGCCCAACCAAGAAAAATATTCTGCGAGCAATGCAGTGGCTTGTGGAGGATGCGCACCCGCACGATTCCTTGTTTTTCCATTGTACGTATGGAGTTGACATTAT
This sequence comes from Hericium alpestre, assembly GCA_004681135.1. NCBI lineage: Eukaryota > Fungi > Basidiomycota > Agaricomycetes > Russulales > Hericiaceae > Hericium > Hericium alpestre. The sequence continues at coordinate 16,122 of SFCI01000213.1, read as the reverse complement.
TGAATGGTTTCAAGAGTATATATCATCTTCATTGACAGATTCCGGCCATGGAGGACAAACGAAGGACCTCGATGGAGACGAAGTGGATGGATACGATGAAGGTAAATATTAAATATTTCTTATGGGAGACCGCGTTGAGGCTCATCTTTGTGCAACAGTCATTTTCCCAGAGGATTACCAGTCTGCTGGGACGCTTACAGACGATGTGAGCACATTTAGAAACCTTGCACTGATCGATCATGACTGAAACTGCGTGTTTAGGTTCTGCATGATGTTATGGTATGTTATGAGATCTGTAGTCCGTGGCAGACCCAGCCCATGAAATTTAATGCAGGTTAGACCTCTCCCGCCTGGGTGTCGCCTGACGGTATGTACACCTGGCTTACGATGCGTCGAGGATCTGCTGACATGACACGATTTATGCAGGCTGTTTTCGATGTAAGTATCTTCTGCATATCTATGGGGCCGAAACCCTGATCATGTCTCATGTAGTCGTGTCATTCTGGCTCTATCCTTGGTGAGATCGGTCTTCTGACCATGCATATCGATTTCTGATAGCGTTTTCTTAGATTTACCTTACCTGGTGAGATAAATCATCCCGTCTCCATCACGCCAACGCTGAGTAAAGAGTTTAGTACCATTCGAACGGTCGTGCCAAGGGGAGCCAAGTCAGCGCACGCTTCAGGGCCGACAAGACCACCCCCGCCGATGTCGTGAGTCGCAGTTATTAATATGTGCTGTTCTTCTCAACCCTCATCCGATGACAGATATCGTGGAGCGGCTGCAAAGATTCGCAGACTAGTGCAGATACGACTGAGAATGGTGTTGCGGTCGGTGCGATGAGCTATGTGAGTGTTGTTGGACCCTTTCATGAAGCTGAACTTACTGTCGGATTTGCTAGGCATATATGAAGGTGCTCAGTAAGTCAAAGTTGGGACCGTTTCTGGAGACGGTGCTTAAGACTTCTTGTGTGCTAGAACGGAACCCGGACATCTCGTACCAGGATCTTCTGCGAGGCATCAGGTTTGTTGGCACTGCATTGTGTCTCGGTAGATATTGACGCTTTCTCCAGGGCAATCTTGAAGGAGAGGTACAGCCAGAAACCCCAATTGTCTAGTTCCCACAGAATCGTGAGTCAATTTGCTTCACATAATGGTCCTTGTTTACCGAACTAATGAATGATGCATCGATGGAACAGGACACGAATCTTCGGTTTATCATGTAGCTTTATGCCATCATCCACCTGGCGCAGGCACAGGGCCTATGCAGCCGTGTGTGTTATGTTAAACAGCAATCTAATATAGTTATGTTACCAGGACACTTAGCTGTACATGTTTTTGGGATGCTTAGAATTCATCGAATTCCATCGCCAATGTCGCTCCCTTCAGAGGCTTGCATTCCATTGACAAAGCCTCCTGTTGAGATGACGACGCTATACTAAGTATGTCACCCGGGACGTTGAAATCATGGTTCGATGGATCTGATTGAATGTAGTGACTACTGATGAACTTTGCCTAGATACATGCACATTGACAGAAAACTGTGGCTCAAGGACATCACCAGCGCCACGCCGACTGCAAGTCACAGAATGCGCACTTCCCACGTCTTTCGGAATATTATTAGAGTCTCTTTGGTATCTTTCTTTTGCAGTGTATGCCCCACCCGATGGTCAATCCTGCATTGACTTCTGACGGGCACGAGTGGCACGCCACTGAAGCCCATAATCTCCACATCTTGTGGAACGGGTACCGCGTCGCCCTTAGCATCTTCAAACTTGATGATGGTGGATGTCTCGTCGGCTTGGAAGACATGAAGGCGGAGGTTGGGCACGACATCGACGTAGAAGGGAGCGAAGGCTCTGTATGCGTGGGGAACCTGCGCGGAAATGGTCACGCTGAGCGGCATAAATGTAGTTTCCAAATTGAAGTACCGCATCGCTGTATATTCGACGATCGACCCTGCATGTATCTTCGATAGAGAGTCCTGCAACTGGCGTCACTGTCTCCTTCAGACGCGGCATCAGAAGATGTTTGACTGCGTCGAAGTTAGTTGGACTCGCAGCGTGTCTGTGATCTGGAGTAGGTGGAGCTGAACATGGGGGTATAACCAGACCAGGGGATGTCATATGGCCGAACGAAGGTGTGGCATCTGACTTCTCCGTCACCCATCCCATCCCAAGCGCCAAAATGTCCTTGCCTGTCCATTTATTGCGCAAATGCCAGCGAGACCTGTGATAGAGGTGACAGTATTCGTAACAAGCTCCATGGCTCAAACGAAGCGAGACGGCAGCGATGCTACCCCGTATCGGATCATGGAACTCGAGGTGTGGTGGAGGTGAAATGCGTTCGAGGCGGTCGCCATCGCAAATCTTGTAGAACAGCGCGTCCGACGCATTGGTAAAGACTTGATGGACTACGAGACACAGGCCAGGCTCGACGTCAACGACGATATCTTCATGGTACTGAGAGCAGGGATCTGTCGGAAGAGGGAAAAGGGTCTGAAGATAGGCCACAATGAATAACGGTGCTCGGGAAATCTGGGAAACGTCTGAACTCACGGCTGAATACTCCGAAGCTTCTACGGCGGTCATCCATCCCTCAGGACAGCCGTCCTTGCATCCTAGCTTTTCGCGTAGGCGACTTTCCTTTGCCGTGTTCGCGTATGGGACACGGCGTTTAGACATGCGTGTGCGAAATGACTGTGTCTCCTTCATAATGAAGATGGCTCGTCGAGGGAGAGAAGCCAGGTAATATGTTTTGATCGAGGTGTTGAACGTGAACGTCGAAAGAACTCAGCGACGCGTTTGACCAGTCTTACATAACACGCGTTTGGCTCTTGCCGAGCGGCCCGCTGCCCCGTTGGCCTGCGGCCCTGCGATACGAAAAGATTGACAATGCATAAAATCATCCAGAGGTCGGACAGCTGTAATTTGACCGCCATAAACCATGTAAAATCGGATTCAGTACAAAGGTGGTTGAAATTTTTGTCTACGGCTCGCAGGTGTCGAAGAGGGCCGAAATCGGACGGTTTGAGAACATAAAGGGGACCTTTCATCACTGGGGGAACGAGCCGATTTCCCTGTAGCTAACATCTCGCATAAATAACATAGAGAATAAGCAATGAAAGCCATCAGATACTCGAAGCTTATATGGGCATAATATTGACCATTCCTGCTACATTTTAAGCCAGATGTATCTTGGGGTGAAAAAAGTAATATCACCCTGGCAGAAATTACATGGAAATTGCATAAGATATTGAATATCTATTCTCGGAATATATTTTCATGCCCTTGATGCTACAAAATTAAAGTCAAGCATAAATCAGTAATATCCTCCGTGTTAAGAACTGTACGTTTCATTTCTTAACTTGACATCACTCCCTTCGACATCCACACCATGGTCGATGTCCCGTTGCTCTATTCCCTTTATTTAACTATATCTACATGCATGCATGGATGCTATCGCACTGCCTCGATCCACTATTCGTTTCCATCACTGATCATTGCAGTGCTACCTTATCTACCTCCCCATCACGTTTCACCTTCATCATGCGCAGTACGATGCTGTGCAGTGTGCAGTCCTGATTGTTACCTTAGATACGNCTTGACTGCGCATCCCTCATGTATTTAACCCGGTAAGCTGAGTCCCTTAGACCTCAGCTTAACGACTTTGCAACTCCATAGGATTTACCTCCTGTCAGTCGCCAGTGTCCTTTAAGTCCCTCCACGTTGCGCTTCCCTCTCTCAATTGCTCTCGACTCTCTCCATCGTCGACTGCCTCTTGAGCAGGTCAGCCTTTGTTGTTTGTGTATAGCCTAAGTCCCTACCCAGTCACTACAGGACGTCGGTCCNTAGCANGAGGACAGCTGTCCTCGTGCGCCCGCCAAATATCAGTAAATGACTGGTCAGAAATATCCTCCATATTCACTATTTACCATGATAAATAATTCGTCCAAATGCCTGTGTTTGACCAAACAACCCCCAGACAACCCCAACCCACCTGTTTCCTTAACTGGAGGATGGATCTCGTCGATCACCGCAACGCCCCACTGCCGCCCGAATACCATCTGTGCAGCCTGCTGCTCGGCTTGCACCCCCATGCGCAGCTCTGGCGCCTTCGACGGGGTGTTGCGCGTGTTCGTGAGGACAACCTTCCCCGTGTTGCCCAAGGTCTGCAACCCAATGATGTCAGTCCTCTGCTCAACCACACCTAGGTCATGTCCACATACCGGATGCGAGACCACCATGATCCTCTTGTGCGGTGGTTGGTTCGACTGGTCGAACACCCCCCACACTGGCCGCTGCGAGCTGTATGTCCCCAGGCACAAGGCAATGTCGAAGGATGCCGGCCCCAAGTACCTGTGAAGCTCAACCACGATCTGGTCCACCAAACTCACCGGCACCACAATAATATGTGGACGCGCGAGCGTCCCATCGTTGAGGGCAGTCAGCCACCACTTGGTCGCTGTGAACATCCCATCAGTGCCCTTGCTCGCTGACGAACAAAAATGGACTTACAATTAGCAAACATCCCTGGCAGCTGGCCTTCTCCTCCTTGCTCCGGAATGGTCATTGTCAGGTCGACCAACCATGCGTAGACAGCAATGGCCCCGACCGCCTGCAATGTCTTGCCCAGGCCCACCGCATCCATGTTGAGCGTGGGCTGACGTGTAATTATATTGTTCAGGATCTTGAGAATGCCCGCCAGCTGATGCCAGCGCGGCGCAAACGGGACGGGGGCCGGGGACAGTGCCGCCCATGCCTGAGCTTCCCACGGCATCACGACGCCCTCTGGATCCACCGTCGTGTTGAAGAAAGGCAGCGTGGTGCGCCCCAGCCGTGCCCACAGTTCGTCCAGCGACAGGGTCTGGAACTCTGGGATGCCATTGTCCCATTGCATGACGATCTGGTCGTCGACCATGAGCGAGGGCAGCAAGAGGATGTCGTCGTCGTCGGAGGGTTCCGTCATGGCATCCAGCTCAGCCTGAAAGACCCGTGCCCAACGCTGGACGTCAGCCCGCGACGCAAGCTGCTTGGCTATGTCGCGAAGCCACTTGGGTAATTCTATGGTTGGTGGGCGATTTAGTTAGCTTGTTGCAATAAAACGGATCATATTGACTTACTTGTCGCATCCCCCTGTCGCACACCGGCCCCACGCTTGGAACTTTTCACCCCCAGAGCATCCATCAAATCCAGCAAGAAGCCCCTCATTTCCTCGAACTCCCGTTGTAGGTCACTGTTGTATATAAAGAGATCAAAAACTGGCTTCATCATCTTGAAGCGGCCACTGATGTGGCGCAGCCATGCCAACTGGATCTTCTCACGGTCCCTCTTCAATTCTGCAACAGACGTCCAGTCAGCATTTTGCTCTCACATAGAGATCCCTCCTGCGTGCAGTCTCTGCAGTGGACGAGCGTCCATGATGCTCGTCCCTGTTCTGGCTCGCGTGCCCACTCTTTTGGCACGTGACCTCCTGCGATACCCNTGAACGNGTGAGCCCGGACATGCACGAGNGTNGAGGANGNTCGCTCGCTCCTACCACAGCACCGCCGGCACCCGCCNCTTGACGTCNGCTATCACGTGTGTGCNGNGGCTGGTACANGCACGAGCNTCGAGGANGCTCACGCTNGTGCCCTCGTGTGCAGGCATCGATGCCACAACATACAACGTGGGACTTACCATTCTTGATTTCNTCAAACTCCCTCTGGAANGGCCCCAGTCGAGCCCANGACCNCGTCACCATCTGCTGCTCCCTGTGCCATTGCAGCNCCATCCATCTCCTCACAAACTTCTGCACCGCCGGACGNGCACTCCCNGGCTGCCGTCGATCACCGTTCATCTTGTCCGGGTACCTGGCGTCGGCCCCAAACCACGCCTCGGCAATCTTNNCGAACTGCCAGTCGATCCCAGCGTCCTTCATGTCCGGAAACTACAGACATCNCACATTCAGCAACATCAACCAAATCAAGAAATNGGTTCCACTTACCGTCCCATCGGACCGTGACTGCGCCAACTCCTTGGGGTGGGCACCAGATCCATCCAGGATGTCATACATGCTTTGCNTGAGCGTCCACTTCTTCATCTTATTNGNGACCCATTTGTTCCACAAGGTCCNCCCTTCAGAGTCGACTCGNANGTCGCCTTTGCCCACGCTCTCCNGCTCGCCCNCNGGTGTNNATGCGAACTTNTTCACGTANGCCCGGACCTTCTCCAAGCCCGTCGAGCCCNCCGCCCCCCAATCCTCACTGTTCTCCACCGCCCANGGTGCGCCTTCGAAGCCGATGACGACCTGCCACGTTGGCCAGGTCCAGCACTCTCCGTTTGTCTCGACCGACAAGTTGAGGAGAGTGGAGCCATAGGTTTGGTGGTCCTGCACCGGTCGATCAGTTACGCTCTGTGACTTGGACAATGAACCACAATTACCTTTGCCATTGTTTTTGTTGTTGTTGTTGTTGTTGTTGTTGTTGTTGTTGTTGTTGTTGTTGTTGTTGTTGCTGTTGCTGCTGCTGCTGCTGCTGCTGGTGCTGCTGGAACGGGCGAAAGTCGCTAGCGCTACCATACCCTTGTGCTCATTTATATATAATAGCCACCCATCCTCCTCATGCCGACCCTGAACCTCAAGCTNGCCGCATGNCAACGAAAATTTTCCTTAATTNGCCNCATGTCATTACAGATTTCCTTCTAATCAGGCTTCTGCACACATTATCCAATAGCGGCNATCATTTCATCATNNCCGATCGCATCACCATCGGCACATTCCTCACCCCNGTTTTCCTATTCCAGTCATATTGTAGCCATCCTTCCTCTTTGGTCGANGCTCATCNGGCACTTTTCTGCCTTCTTATTTGATCTCATACAATCTTGACTCATCATCCATTCAATCAATCAATCGGTGTGCCTGTACGCACACNGCNTGTCAGGCCANGCGGTTNAATGTCAAGGATGCCCGCCGTCNTCCCAAAGCNTGCAGATGCCTGAGTGCCNGTANCTTCCTCTGCGACANGTGTCACACGCCTCGTGCTGTCCNCATGNGCAAGCNTCCTNGANGCTCATCNNTGTCTTGGATGTNGCAGATGTGTCCNGTTCATGTCACNNNTGGCAGCACTCTCCACGTGCGAGCGTCCTCGNNGCTCGTCGCTGTCCCGAAGTCNGCAGGCACTNNAGCACGTGCCGTGCATCTCAGCGCTGTCCACACAGCTGAGCGGGAAGGANGCTCGTCNGCAGTATGTTATGGTTCCTTTGTCTGACTGTGCCGCTGACCNAAAAATGCAGGGTNGTCGAGATGATGCACAGTTTNCTNGAGATGTCTCTCGTACCTGGTGTGCCTGTCTCCCTTCGCAATATACCCNCCAAGTACAATATTACCATCCGTCTGTGGACACANGGCTTCCANTGCATNCTCGAGAACCTCTGCCACTCTTCATTAACCTCTAAGATTTCATCTATTATGCATACACTTTCTACACCGGCCTGCTTGAAGAGCAGACACTCGTCGAGATGTCTCTTGCACCTGGCATGCCGTCTCCCTTCGACAATATACCCGCCAAGTACAATATTACCATCCGTCTGTGGACACATGGCTTCCACTGCATCCTCGAGAACCTCCGCCGCTCTTCATTAACCTCCAAGATTTCATCTATTATGCATACACTTTCTACACCGGCCTGCTTGAAGAGCAGACACTCGTCGAGATGTCTCTTGCACCTGGCATGCCTGTCTCCCTTCGCAATATACCCGCCAAGTACAATATTACCATCCGTCTGTGGACACATGGCTTCCATTGCATCCTCCAGAACCTCCGCCGCTCTTCAAGATCTCATCTACTATGCATACACCTTCTACACCGGCCTGCTTGAGGAGCAGACACTCGTCGAGATGTCTCTTGCACCTGGCATACCCGTCTCCCTTCGCAATATACCTGCCAAGTACAATATTACCATCCGTCTGTGGACACATGGCTTCCACTGCATCCTCGAGAACCTCCGCCGCTCTTCATTAACCTCCAAGATTTTATCTATTATGCATACACTTTCTACACCGGCCTGCTTGAAGAGCAGACACTCGTCGAGATGTCTCTTGCACCTGGCATCCCCGTCTCCCTTCGCAATATACCCGCCAAGTACAATATTACCATCCGTCTGTGGACACATGGCTTCCATTGCATCCTCCAGAACCTCCGCCGCTCTTCAAAATCTCATCTACTATGCATACACCTTCTACATCGGCCTGCTTGAGGAGCAGACACTCCTCGACCTCAAGCAATCTTGGCTCGAGGCCCTTGGTGATCTCGCTCGGTACCGCATGCCTGTCGCTGCCATGATATCCGTGCCAGCCTAAGCCAGGCACCCGCTTACAGCTGCGACAATCCTGAGCACTATGCACACTCACTNGACCANGACCTCTACGGCAGCCAATGCCTCCNTTGCTATTCACCACCATCAGTGAGCACCCCNCAGCGNGCATTCANGATTCGTGCACATGTCAGCACTCTCTGCACAGCNGAGCATCAAGAACGCTCATGCCTGTCTGGGAGCCTGTAGATGTCTGAGTGCTCGTGCCTCCCTCTGCCATAGGTGTCCCACGTCTACAGTGCTCTTCACATGAATGAGCGTCCTCGACGCTCATCGCTGTCTAAGAGCCCGCAGATGTCTTCGGTTCATGTCACGTGTAGCAGCGCTCTCCACACGCGAGCGTCCTCGACACTCGTCTCTGTCTCGAAGTCTGCAGGCACTCAAGCACGTGTCGTGCACATGGGTCAGCGCTCTGTGCAGCTGAGCATCAAGGATGCTCATCCTCATTTCAGAGCCCACAGATGCTCAAATACACGTGACTCCTCTCTGACACAGGTTATGTGCACCAGCACACTCTGCACAGCTGAGCGTCCTTGCTTGTTCGCCCGTGGGCAGCGTGGCTAAGGTGGGCAGCAGGAAGGATGGATGCAGGTTGGCATGCAGGGTGGCTAGGGTAGGCAGGGCAGGCAAGGTAAGCAGGGCAGGCAAGGTAAGCAGGGCGGACAGGGTGGGCAGGGTGGGCAGGGTGGGCAGATCGGATCCACCCTGCGTCCAACCTGAGGAGTCTCATAACCCAACGAGCCTTTCCTTTGGGGTGGCTTGATCTCGATGCTTCTTCTCAGTATCTTCAGAAATTTACATGCAATAAACGAATTGTAATATCATCATGCAACATACCAGATCCATCCATCTTCTCTCCGGGGGATGCAAGCATTCCGAAAAATTGCTCGGACATTTCAGCAAGTTCATTTTCAATGACTGGAACCTCCGCATGGGCAAGGGCACCACCTATGAAACAAGTCAGCAGTTCATGGGGGTGGTGAATAATGAACCACACTATCAGTGTGAATGTCTTGTTCAGGTGATCTGATCACTCCAAAAAACACATCAGCCATTTGAGAGGTCCTGTTGATGGGAAAGACGACAGCCCTCACAAAAATCCCGTACGTTGGGTGCTCATATGTCAGATGGGGTATCTCCGATTTCTCAGCATCCATGAGATTCTGCGCAGCCAACTCTGATGCAGCTCCATCTGCAGCAAACGATATGACTTTTAGACCAAGCCGGGATGCCATCTTAAGTATTTGCATATGTTGCTCGTGAATAGCGGCAGAGGTATCCTTGCCGGTAGTGGGTATCATGGCGATCGGAACCGGCGGCACTTCTGGCAACGGAACCTATTGATGATGCGACTGCAGCATTAGCCTGAGCCCAACTAGAGCTTGTCGATAATGCGTACCTTCGCTAGGATAGCTCGGACCTGTGTCGCAATGGCCTTTTCGGTCTTGGCTCGAGCGACAACATCATCAATGTCATTCGCATCATCCACCACGCACTCCTCGAGTGGGAAAGTTGTGCCGATAACGTGTCCACCAAAAGAAGTGGAATATGCGAGCCTTGGGCGTACTTTCGTGCAGTCCCCAGCGAATGCGACAGGACCACGAAAAGTGATTCCGTCAATAAAGCGCTTGAGCCGAGCAACATTCTCGAAGATGAGGTCTGGATTCTGCATAGCATCGCTAGAATTTGCGACCAATGACCTATAAGCAGACTTCAGTCCTAGCAAAATCCCGAACCAGTTTTATATAACCTACTGCAGATGACGAGGTGAAGGGCCGGCGATTTGCGCTGTGACAATATTGTATTGTCGTAGAGAGCTTTGGCCATGTGAGCGCAGCAACGTCATAAAATTGAGGTAGTTCTCAGGATACCGCTGCCCATATTTGAGGTTCGGATTGTCGCTGCTGAGTCTTCGAATGCGATCGGCAAAGACATCACATATATCTGTAAAAGTCTGATGGTTTTTCAGTTTACCATCTATGGCGAGTTTATACAGTTGCAGAAAACACCCGGTATTCTGGTCGCGCTGCAGGCGATTGAAAAGATCGGCAAGAAGAGGATCCTTCAGTTTGACTTGCAGCTTCCGGTCTTCCACGCTTCGCATTGTAGATGGTGCATACTTGGCTCGTTTGACGAGGATAGCATGCTGCTCATCGGCGGGCAGCTGGGATTCAACAATTTTCTGAAACTGAAATCAGCATGAGCAGACCGAGCAATGCGATTGAACTCACTCGGTGTACAGCGTCCTTGAAGGATTCGTCCCGAGAGACGTTGTGACATGCGTCACAGATTTGCGATGAGTTTGTGGTCAAGCGATGGCAAACCGCCGCTCTTACTAGTCTCTCTTCATAGATCACCTCCCATCGAGCAAATGCCTTCACTCTCTCATCCATACGCTGTTGCTCTGCAGCAGTCCAGTGACGTAGTGGTGCACGTGTGTTACCATTTTCGGGAACTTTGATTTTTACTGGCTTTGAGGACAGCTTGCCATCAGCCTGGCCAACTACGTTCTCGTCGGAGTCAGAGTCGTCAAGGTCTTTCGTGCTGTCTTTTGAGGGCTGAATGTCACGGATACTCCCTTCGCTGTGAAGGGGAGGAAAGTCTTTGTATGGGAAGAGCTGACAAGCGACACGGGCCCGTAACTTCAATGATACGCCGCCAAGACTATGAGTCTGCGTTCTCAAGATGTACTCTTCATATGCTGATCCTTGGAGACCTTGGCAGGGAACTTTTGATTCAGGTGTAGGTGGCTGAGGTGCTACACGCGATTGACGAGAAGACTTGGCCTCTAACGGTTTGAGATGTGGTGTAAGCGTGGATGGCTAGGCAGGTTAACAGTGAGTTCCCTCAGCGCCGAGTGACTGATATATCATGCCTACCGTCTTAACAGCCTTCACAATATATTTAACCGCATCCTTGACCTTCGCCAGGATCGGCTTATGGTCCTGCTCAGAACTACTAGGCTGCGCAGATCTGGCAGGTTTGAAAAAGTTCTTAATTGACATGTCGCCCTTGGACTAATTTATCTTATTAATACAGAGTTTGCTATTCAAGTAGAAGAGACTATGACTCACTCCGAATAGCGTAGGATGGCTAACAGTCGATACANGCTGTTTTGACACTCCGGTAATCCCTGGGCAAACCTTCTTGTGGCTCTCCCAGTTCCCTCGATCGAAGACACGCTTTGCGTTGGTCTTTACCCATTTTTTGCATCCCTTACACAAGACCTGATGCTCTTTCACAGACTTACTCCATTCATCTGTCTCTAGCATCTCCTTGCGTGCTATCAAGGTAAGCTTTGCCTTGCGCTTGCCTTGTGCTGCCTTTGAACGTGTCGCCTTCACATCCTCGCCCGCAGTGCTATAGCCATCATCGCTACATGCACTAGGCGGCGCTTTCCTCTTCATTCTGTAGCCGAGTTCTCAACAATGCAGACATGCAGCTAATCAAGGAGGCAACTTACACTGACGTGACACTATGTTTGACATCGGTTAGAGACGAGTGCATTGGCTTCGACTCGTCAGGTAGATCTACATCCATTTTCTGTGCTTCTTCGGACTGACGAATTGACATGGATCTATATAGATATCAATAGATATACGGACTTGCTAGTCATACAACAACTTACGATTCAGGTGCGTTATCCATCTGTTCATCGTCACCTTGAACATCAGTGTCGATATTAGCAGCTTCTTCAGACTGACGAGTCGATATAGACCTATGCAAATGTCAGCAAACGTACGGGCATCAATTATACGGAGACTTACACTTCGGGTATGTGGTCAATCTGTCCGTCTCCGCCAGCGTCGGCACTGACACGCGTATGATATTCCCTTGTTACTCTGTCCTTTCGTCAGGTTTACGACTCCTTCCATAGACTGAGCACAAACCTGATCTGAAGCATTTGCGCTATCACTTCATTGCGCATATCATCTATGCGGGACTCGACGCAATTCTCAAAATTAAAATACTCCTTCGCAAATGCTTGCATCGCCATCATGACGAAAATCCCGCATGACCAAGGATCAGCTTGACCCTGCGCATCGGGCGAACTATACACCCTCATGCTCCACTCCTCCTTTTCAAATTTTATTGCGTATTCACGCCCAAGAAGCTGTCGAAGTGCGTTGACGATGTCAATGAGTACCTGGTGAATATAGTCTCGTCAGATTTTGCTTAGGACTTGCTTCAGTGACCTACAGGTTTTGCCCACCGCCAGGAATCGAGCTCAGGCAGGCTGTCGAAGATACTGATCGCCTGTGTTTCACTCTCGACAATACCCAGTACCCAATGTGTTGGGGACCCGCCGCACAGCGGAAAGCACCAGTATCGTTTTCCTGCAATTATACTCATGTCTTGCTCGCACTGATAAAGACAGTAGACAGATCCCAAGGACGATGAGCCAGTCTGTTTGGTCAAGATTGAAGATAGCATGTGGTACATACAGCAGCCAGTACGTGTTCCTCAAATGTCCCCACCGCTCTGATGTTTTGTATCTCTCCGCAGATGACAGGTCCAAGCCAGGATGAGAAAATCAAGAAATCTTTGTCCTTTTCGTGTGAATCTTGTATTATCGCACCGTAGGCATTCATCGTCGTGCTGCGGACTTTTTGGTGGTTTCTGGGATGTACAGTCAGGGGACCAATGTCTGTGTGGTCGAAGTCGATGTTTCGAATGCGGCGCATGTGTTTATCGGGCGCAAGCTCTGCTAGCTCAAGGAGAGAGAGATACTTCGAGCGCGCTGGTGCCGCCATCGTCGAGTGTAATCGGTGCGACGAGGGGGGGAAAGAACATTGCTGCGAACTCACGAATGCTTATGAATACCGAAAATGACAGTGAGGATCTGTGAGGATCCCTCTGCGAGCTGTTACACTAAGAGCCACACATTGGGCAAGTTGAGGTTCAAATTGAGCATTGCCCATGCTATAAATCTGGTGTCGACAGGCATCGACCTTGCGTTGACCATCCTATGGACCGGCAAGGACCGGCAGATTTTGGAGCTCAAAAATCCTTCGTCCGGGAAGAAATTTCCCAAAGCTCAGCCTCAACCATCCTATTTCCCGGGAATCCTACATAGGAGCTTCAGGGGTCCTGCGCCAGCATTGTCGAAAAGATAATATTCATCTGCGTGAATTTGGAACGCGGTGGGCAGGCCGCGGTGGAGGCGATGAACGAGGATGTAGTACAAGCAATGTTTTATACCTGGAAGGATGTATGTCACAAGTCTGTCAAACGTGAAAATATCAGAAGAGTGATACCTACCGGTACCCGGCTGGCCTAGGAGCAGGCAGCGAAATGCTCTGTCTGGTCGTTCGAGAAGGCCTCTGAGCTTCTCATACTCCTCGCGGACGAGGATTGTCGAGGAGAAATCAGAGCAGCCAGTGAGAGAGGCCCAGTTGAAGTATGTGACAGGAGCCCGCATACGAGCGGTCTCAGCCGTAAAAGGGTTTGGCGAGTGACGATATATGCGCGACTGACCGGCAGAACGGAGACAGTGAGGCCAGAGGTTTGCATAAAGTTGTTGAAAATGCTCTGTTGTCAGATCCATGGCGTCAGGTTTCAATCCTCTCTTTACCAGCTGTCATATATACGAGAAAGCGTGCCGCGGATGCGGGCGGCAAATGGGGCATTGCAAGACACGAAGTGAGCCCCAGTGAAAACGCCGTCAACTGGTGACGGATGAGAGCGGATGAGGAAGGCTTATGCGCTGTCATGCGCAGAGAATCGTCCTCATGTACGATTTTGAGACAAAAACGCATGAGCTCGCACCCTGACGAATGGTGGCGAATGTAATTCTGAGCTTCGACCTCATGCTACGCTATGCGATACATCTTAATGTGACCTCTGATAAGCGGTCCTCCGTCGTCGCATGACATCGAACAGGATTTATTCATGAGTTCAAAAAAATCATTTTATTGCCATTTATATTGCTCGTACGTGCTACAAAATTATGTATATTACTCGGCCACGAGCGTGCGCATGTGCTGCCACAGTGGCGGCATCGTCGACGCAGGATCTGGCACATTCTGCGTATACGTCCGCAAGTCGGCAGTCGGCAGCGGCGGGGGCTGGCCGTAGGATGCCGACGCGTACATGCTCTGGTCATGCGGCAGGTTGTGTAGCCTATGGCCGCGAAGGGCGACGCGGCGCTCGAGCGGCGCGGCATGAGGGCACGGTGCAGGAGTCGGGTCGGACGTTTTTGCTGTGGCCAGGTGGTGCTGTCACGTAGCTCGATGCTCGCGTGCCGCGCGGCGGGAACAACGGTGGGTCGGGCGTCATCGAAAGCCGGATGCAACGGGTGCAGGTGTAGGGTTCACAGTGCTCCTCAGACCTTAGACACCGCACACGATGATCACATCGTGAAAGACGTCGCGTGAGCGCTGGTGAACATCAACGCGTGCTGCACGTCGACGGAGACAACGACGGTCTTCTTTGAGTACCGCATGCATTTTCTTCGCAGAGCAGTGGATGTGGTGCGAATGCTGACCATGCCTGCACCAGAAGTGCACGCCCGGGTATGCCACCCATGGTACGGGTGGGAGGGGGCGGGGAAGATGATGTATGTGTCCATAAGGCAGGCGTGTGGTGGGGGCCGGGAAGAGGACACGTTCGGTAGGAGGGAATGCCCTCGGGGCCCCAAAGCTCTACCAAAAAGCTTATGTTAGTGTAAGTAGTAGACGTGAGTGTAGGTGCACGGTGGGCTAATAGTGCTTTGCTTGTTTGGTGTCAGCAGATCGCGTGGGTGGAGGAGAAAGACACGTACCATGTGCCAGCCAGTATTGCTTGTTTCCTTCTAATGGAGGCTCACTCTGGAATGATGGTGGTGGTCGATGGGCATGGGCAAACGACAGAGAACGGATGTAGTGGCGACGTGTCGACGGAATCTGGGTTGGTAGTAAGTAGATGAAGACAAGGAGACAAGTTGAAGAAAGTGCCATGGTCGGCCCGCTGGGATTTGCTGCCGACCTAAATTCTCACGATATAGAGGTCTTTCGCAAGTGCTTCAAGAAACTTTGGCAGACTGAGAAGGTTACTAAGAATAAAGATGTGCGAGATTCGAGGTCATTCGACACCATGCGATAGAAGACAAACAATCTCTGTGTTCGTTCTTCTGCAATTCGCGAAATCAATATCTAATGATGTCGCTTGACTTTCGTCAGACCTTCATACGGTCTCAATCGCTGCCATCCGCACGGCTAATTGTCATCCGCTCTCATCCGCCACCAGTTGACGGCGTTTTCACTGGGAGTGAGCACCGAGCCGGGACGCGGGATTGGCCCGGGACGGGTCAGATGAAACGATCCTGAGGCACGATGGTTGAGGATTCGTCTAAGTACTCTGCCTTAGGGAGACTACGGGACGGAAGCAAATTTGAACTCGGCGCTCGCATTCATGCATGCATGTCAGCGCTCAGATTCTCAGTACTCTCAGTGGTTTCTCCTGGTTTCTCTCACCTCGAATCCAGGTGTTTGATAACCTCCATATGACCCTGTATCGCCGAACAGACAATGCCCGATTTCTCTGTTCACTATGCTTACAGTTGAGCATCGTTCGAGCTGCCGAAGAACTTGAAGGCTATTCAATGCCCTCTGATAATCACGGCGCTGCGCCAGACGCCCGTGCACTTCGAAGTTCGAAGTCTCGCTCTTGGCCGATGGACCACTGCACCTCACGACAGGCACTGCAGGTACCTCACATTCATCTGACTCTATCTGACCCTTTCCTGGAATGAGCAGCACAGGCTTCCAACTCGGTGAGTTCAGCATAGATGAG
>SFCI01000212.1:0-30164 GCA_004681135.1 Hericium alpestre | reverse complement strand
CATGAATGGGTCTCCGTCGAAGGGTTGCCGGAGAGCGAGGAGTACAAGGCGGCATTGCATACGCCCTGGAGGACGAAGGTGGTAGAGAACTGGGTGACTGGCTATGAGAGGAGGGCATTCAAGCTCTACAAGCGTTGGGAGAGGGAGAACTAAGTGGACGACGAATGGGAGGCGGAAGGTGCGCGCGCGTAATTGCTTCCGACGATGTACATTGCTAGCTTCGAATATGTACTTGTCTAGATATAAGCTTCGCCATAGCTGTGCCAGGACCAATTACTGAGCTGATAGTTATCGGATCCTAAGGAGCCCTTGTACGTTCCCCATGCATATGTTAGTCGCATATGCAGTGTAGAAACAAGTGAGCAGAGGTCTCGGCGCCGAGTGCGACGACTGCATAGCCTTATCTGGCTCACACCAACATCATCATGCCAATCGCTATGATTCCATGAGGTACATCCTGCAGGGTTAATTTGGCTACTCCCTTCTGACTTGGAGATTGACGCTTGACCATGTGGATGACAGAACCTGGACTTGCTTTTGTGACATCTGTTTACGCGCGTTTTACTCTTGGACGTCTCATCAAACCGAGCCCACTTGAATTGCAACCGTTACCTCTGTCGTCGACTGCACATGTTCCTCGCCGACAAGATCGCAAACGTGGACATGACTTTCATCCATAGGGGCACGTAGATCGGTGTCGTCTCATCTTCCGTATTATCTCCTCTAAGCAACAACGCTCAGGGCCCGCCGATTGATCCTTTGATGGCGCTACTTTGACAAGTTTGCAGATCGCATGGTCAGAAAAACTCACCCCGTGTATAAAAGCAACATGGAGTTGGCCCCGACGACAGCGTCGTGGACGAAGCTTCTTCTCCCCCGGCACGCCAGCAGTTCCATAGACAAGTTTCGGAATGGTCGGTCTCTGCTCCATCGTCGTTCTCGCTGTAGCTTCCACTGTCTACGCTGGCTGGGCACCTCCAGTTCCCGGACTGCCCGACACCTTCCCGAACATCGCCGCCTGTGTCGACCAGCCTCTGGAGTATTCGTGCGAGAACACCACGACCATCAAGAACACTTGCTGTTCGCCGACTCCAGGAGGGCTTGTTCTGCAGACTCAGTTCTGGGATACTTACACCGGTTTTGAGAAGAAAGGCCAGCTTCTGCCGAAAGACAGTTGGACGATCCATGGCTTGTGGCCTGACAACTGTGATGGGTACGTCAACCTTTCTAGATCGTTCCAACCAGTTCGATTGACATTTGCTGTCTCTGTCAGTTCCTTCGAGCAGTACTGTGACTTGTCGAGGCAGTACGACCCCACTCCCGATGACAAGATGGTGCCCGCCTATCATGGTCCTAGTGTAGATACCTTCATCAAAAAGTTTGGACGCAAGGATCTGCTGGACTTCAGTACACCTTCTCCTTCGTTTGCTCCGGTGTTTGACTAAAACTGTGTTCGCAGTGAATAAATACTGGGTCAGCCAAGGTTCACCAAGTGCTTCCTTCTGGGCCCACGAGGTAACATCTTTGACAATCCCCAATGCAGGCATTGTCCTGAGCGGATGTTTCGCAGTTCTCGAAGCATGCAACATGCACTGCGACCTTTGACGTCGCTTGCTACGGTTCTGGCTATAAGAAACACCAGGACGTCGTTGATTTCTACGATGCTGTCGTCCGTGCTTTCCGCATGTTCCCCACCTGGACTATGCTCGCTGCGTATGTCGTCGATATGATTTTTTTCCGTTTCCTCACTTAACGATCGTAGCTCTGGCATCACGCCATCAAATAAGACGACCTACAGCCTGAGCCAGTTCCAAACGCTCTGAAAGCACAGAGCGGCGCGATCCCTTACCTCGGCTGCGGCCACAATGGCACCGTCCTTCAGGAGGTCTGGTACTTTAACCACGTCTTGGGCACGGTACGCGTTCATATGCATACAGTTTTTGATATTATGCTCACGTTGGGCGTAGGAGCAATTCGGTCGCTTCAAGCCCGTGGATTCGACTACGAAGAGCAGCTGCAATGCGACTGGCATCCATTACTATGAGCGTTCGCCGAAGTCGGTTCGAGAGGTTCGCGATGAGTTGTAGTGTACAGCATTCATCATGTTCCCTTGCTGTGGTGTGGCTGTTGTAAAATTTACACGTACAGCCCGACCGGTGATCATCTTACTGTGGTGGGGCCGTCTCGGAAACGAAGTGCTTGTGCTTGAAACGTTATAACATTACGCGGCTGGCTTATAACCTCCACCAACTTTCTCGACGTGGACTCGAACACCGGCTCGCCACGCATTCGACACAAGGACAGAAAACGCGCTTGACACGCGTACGCGCCGGTGACCACGAGACGCGACCGGGCAGTCAACAAAGCGCACGTGAGCAAGAACGCGACGCGAGCCCGTTGACGGTGCTGCGTCCTTTAGCGAGAACTTGTTCGGTTCCAACCACCCTGACTTGGACCAGCCCCTCCTCCGTCCCTCTCGCTGCAGGGCTGTATCGCCGATACAGCCGCCACTCCGACCATTTTATAACGCCATGGTCGCCAAACTAGACCTAGAGGCGTTGACCTACGACGCTGCCACCCGTAGGACCCTATCTAGCCTCTCGCTGGCTGTGGCGAAGAGCAAGCGCATCGTTGTCGTCACGGGTGCTGGCATATCCTGTTCATGCGGCATCCCTGTAGGCTGGTTTGTTTCGCGTGACGTGTCTAATGCTGATCACTTTTAATTCAGGATTTCCGATCTGGTGATGGTTTGTATGCGCTCGTGAAGAAACAATACCCGGACGTGGTGCTGAAGGGCCGCGACCTGTTCGACTCCTCGCTGTTCAGGAATACGACATCTACATCCGTGTTCTACACTTTCATTTCCCAGCTTAAGCAATCCATCGACAATGCCACCCCGTCACCGACGCACCACTTCATCAAAACCCTGGACACGAAGAAAAAATTGCTGCGGTCCTACACGCAGAATATAGACGGTCTGGAGGAGCGCGCCGGCCTGCTGGGGTGCTCTAGCCAAGATGCGAAAGCGTGCGTCAAGGGCAAGTTAAAGCTCAAGGTAAAGGAGGTCCGGAATGTGCAGCTCCACGGCGACATCCACCGCGCTGCGGTGTACGCTCTGCTCCCTCGATCTACCCTGCACGGAGGAGCATCTGCGGCTCTTCGACCAGGGCCTCGCGCCCGATTGCATGGAGTTGGACTGGCGGGTGTGGCCCGGAGGAGGCGGCGGCGAAGGTGTACCGGATAGGCTTCCTGGCCGCTGGGAGGTCGGCATGCGGCTTCCAGGACGCGGGTCGGATGGAAGGCCGCGATACGGTGCTCGTTCGGGTGTGCTGCCGTTCGGGCGCGAGTCAGAGGGTGGATAGGGACGGCGGGATCTAGACAGATGCGGTCAATGTTTCGATGATCGTACCGTAGGGGGGTTACGCACGGGTCGTTGACGAGTGTTTGCTGCGAATCTGGAATGTACGGGCGTGGCTCGGGCATCCGCCCGGAAAGGTGGGAGATGTGGATGGCGAAGCGCCAGGCAGGCGGGGTAAAGGGCGGGGCGCTTTGCCCTGGGTCGGTGATTGTGGGTATGCGGGATTTGGAAGTCGACGAGAGCTCTCCCAAGGGCTCCCTGGGCCCGTTGCTGGCGTATGAAGGTCAGCTCATGCGAGTCAGAGAGTCAGATCATGACGCACCTGGTGGCGATGGCATGTTCCTTGCGGGCCTACTGCCCGCCCCTGTGCTTTCATCCGGGTATGCCAAGTCCGCACGAGTTGGAGGTAATTTCGGAGGGGGGTTTGGTGGAGACGACTCTTCAGCAAAGCCCGCAAGCACTTGGTTGTACAGTTCTTGCAAATCTGCGTCACCAGGGGGGTGGTTGGAAGTAATGGTCGACATGGCGAGTCAGCTTTGCTCGCACAATCTGGTACGAATGTGTGCACGAGGGCGATACGGTGTTAATGGTGGGATGAGGGCTCTCCCTGGTTCACAGGGCAGCTCGGGGAACAAGCAACGGACGGGCGCTACTAACCCCCAGCCACCCTCCCTCCTCCTCACCGCTTTGCACTGCTCATTATTCCCCATGGTCCCCACACCATCTGACGAATCACAACCTGTAATTACGGAGTCTTTAAAAGAGGCTGCATCATCCTCTGTCCATTTCTCGGCGAAGCAGACATCCTCAGTGCATGAAATCGGCGCAGAAAAGCCTCCCTTCGGCTCAAGGTCAGTCATCCATTCTTGGCACTTAACGGCAGGTTGTAACGTGCCCACGCAACCCTGCAACAACGTGCACAGATTTCTCACCAACGAAGCCGACGTATGGAGCCAGAACGCCTGGGACCACGTCCCGCCCCCAGACGACCAGGAGGAGACGATCGCCCGCGCCCTGGAGCGGCAGCGCCTCGCGCCCGTCCCAGACGACGACAAGCACAAGTACAATGAAAAGCCTGCGCGGCACTGGTATATTATTCACCATTGTGCGAGGCGGCGCATGGCATCTGATCGTTGTCCTGCAGGGACAACTTTTACAAGATGAACGCGAGTAACTTCTTCAAAAATAGAAAATGGTGCGAGCGCGCAATTAATGTCTTCCATCCATTGTAGATCTACAGAAGCTGATCTGATTGTTTTGACGCAGGCTGCATGTTGAGTTCCCCGAGCTGGTAGCTGCTGCACAAGCTTCGGTACGTAGGGTGCCATCTGTCCGTGGTACAGACGTTAATAGGAAGCTAAAGTAGGCAGGCCCGAAGACGATTGTTGAAGTCGGATGCGGTAGGTCCATGCCCAAGATCATTTCTTTCTTGCTCATCGCTCGCATCAGGCGCTGGCAACTCAGCATTCCCGCTTCTCGCCGAGAACCGCAACCCCGAGCTCTCGATGTACGCGTATGATTACTCTTCGCATGCTGTGAAGCTTGTACAAGTAAGCTTTTACAATGCTGTCGTTCGGCTCTGCTTAAATCTAGCGCAGAATAATCCTCTGTACACCTCGCCGCCGACCGGGTCTATCCGCTCGGCCGTCTGGGATCTCTCGTCGCTCTCCCTCCCTACCGGCCTAGAACCAGGCAGCGCGGACATCGTCGTGCTGGTCTTCGTCCTCAGCGCGCTCCATCCGCGAGAATGGAATCGCGCCGTAGCTAACATCCACAAAGTATGCAAGATATATCCAGCATCGTATATCTCTCACGATGAACATTGTGTAGATCCTAAAACCAGGAGGTCTCCTTTTGTTTCGAGATTACGGTCGCCACGACCTCACCCAGCTGCGCTTCAAAACGGGCCGCCTGCTCGAGGACAACCTCTACGTCCGCGGCGACAAGACCCGCGTGTACTTTTTCGACGCAGGTATGGACTGCCAAACCTCATTCCCCTCACATGGTACTGACTCTGGCCACAGACGAGCTCGCGCGCATATTCACAGGCTCGGCCGCGCCGGCTTCGCTCGTCGAGCACCACACAACGACCACAACCGAGCCCGACGCGTCTGAGGAGCCCAGCGCAACCCCAGGCCCTTCCTCGCCCATCCCCGAGGCTGCCCAGCTCGAGCAAAACCCGACCGACGATGCCCCACCCTCGGCGCTACACACCCCGTCCGCTCCGAGCCCAGCACCCGATACACCACCCTCCCCATCTCCGGCACCTCCGACGGCGGACGACTGGCCAGAGCTCGTGCACCCGCTGTTTGGGATCGAGCAGCTCGGCGTGGACCGGCGGCTGATCGTGAACAGGAAGCGGCAGCTGAAGATGTACCGCGTGTGGATGCAGGGCAAGTTCAGGAAGTTGTAGCGTGTCGTGTCGGTGCGGGATGGACGGTATCTAGATGTAGCGATATGTTGTACACCGGGCGGTCGATGTTTGTGCAGGTGTATTGTCAAGCTGTATCTTTACCGGTGTACGTATTCGGCGCACAAAGCGGGTTCCAACACGTCACCCCCGCAGATGGAGGGCAGATCACGATTCTAAAGGTATATTTACAAATTGGCCATCTCAACCCAACATCCCCTTCACTGGATCACTTCGTCTCAGTCGCCCTCGTCCGCGCCAGCACCGCCGCCCACATCTCATCCCCCGGATCGCACTTGCTCAACTTCTCATAATCATACCACGTAATCACACTCGTCGAGTCCGCCACGACCGCGTTCTGCGCATACGAGAACGCGGCCGCGTGTAGCAGGAATTGTGTGCGGTGCAGCGGCGGGTGCGCCGGCGGCGCCGAGTTCGTCGACGGCGTCGCGGGGTAGGCCGACGCTTTGTGCGCGATGAGCAGCTGGCGCGATTGTGCGTGAGTGGCGTGCGTAGGATCTGGTGGAGGCGGGGCTTACGGTGTCGGGGTATCGCGTTGGCCGGCGGAACTTGACCTCGATGGATTTGAGGATGAAGGAGACGCCCTTTGCGTCGAGCATCATGCGGGCGCGCTCGGGGCCGCCTATGGATTCGCCGACTGCGTGGATCCATTTCATGCGGCCGGACTCGAAGAAGCGGACTATGAGTGACCAATCGATGTCAACTTTTCCCAAAATTGGTGGTCGGAGATGTAGGCCTCACCATAGCGAACATTGTTGACGTGTCTGGAGCGTAGGCAGTCGAATCAACCTACATCCATTACTCGCAGAATGATATGACCTACTGGAACGCATCATGGTCGCCCCATACGATCGGCTGGTCCCAGAAGCTGGCCGGGTCGTAGCCCTTCTTCGCCAGCTTCGCGCGCGCTTGCTCCGCTATACTCGCCTGAGACAAAATCGATGCATCTTCCACTTCAGCCGGATGATCCGGCGAAGCAGGGCCTTGTGTCCCGGGTGGGATGTGGTACGGCGATGAAGGATCGCGGAAGGCCTCCTGCAGCCGCTGTCGGTGCAGACTGCTGTTAGATCGACGTGTCTCAACGTGCATCTGGCGGTCAGACGATGGCTCTTACCCGGATCGACGACGAGTGACGGACAGCTGCAGAGCGGGCCTGCGAGAGGAGAGGCACGCTCGAGCCGGTTCTGAGCTGGTGCAGAAATCTGGAGCCCTGGCACAGCATCTTAGTTACTGATCACAAGGTCGGCTCGCTACTGATCACCAATACGCCTCCGTATGAGCTGTTGGTCTCTGTAGAGTGATTACAACTTACGATGGAGTTCGGGTATGTGTCTAAGAGCGAACTCAACAAGACTACTTATCGAGTCGGAGTCGGAAGAAATATAGCGCTCGCCGCTGCAGCTTATGGATCGCCGAAGGACCGGGCTCGGGCCTGCTTCGTGCTGGGCCGATGCGCTTGCTGTAGCTCGTGAATTACATAGTTGATCATTCCGCTCCGAGAAATGTTATGACGACCTCGGGATCCCTGGCTTTATCCACCCGTGGTAGTCTTTGATGACGGGTCACCGGCACCGGTGGTCCAAACTGCCAGTGGCACGGGTCCGGCCTCGTGTCGCAACGAAACACGAGGCTACCGTTGACGCGTCTGTGGCGTGGGATTTCTGGATCCGCCACTGTGTCCATCGGCAACACGAAAGCTCGACTCAGTCGCGGCGGATACCGTCATGGCTGTCTTTCTTCCTCGAGCTCCCGACTCATGTAGGCTCGGCCTGTGAGTCATTTTGACACCGAGATTTCGATATACTGTATCTTTCGTTCTCACTTCTGATACCAACTGCTAATATAACCGAGTTCATCGGGGGGAGGTGCGCGATTTTTCGATTTCTGATGGCGCGAACAAGTGAGTCTCCTGTGATAACGTTGGATCGAATACTACTTCTGATAAATACACTCAATTCTATTAATGCAGAAAAGATGACAAGACGAAACTGAATCTCTGGCTTCCCGGAATCCGCTAACAGCTTTCATTGGCAGCGCCGTGGTGCTAGGCTTCAATGAAGTGTTCTCGAGTTCGTATCTTTGAATTTCCTGCCGTCTTCTTGTTTACTGCTCACTTATGACGTCCTGCTGATAATGCATTTAGAATTGCCAGCAGGTGGCAGGAAACTCTGACTCGGTAAACGGCCTGTCGCGTCCATTGGGATGAGAGCGCTCACGCGTACACTTCTGGACATGCCAGCGTTTTCTGAATAATCAGTTCGGCCAATTCGACCATCCGTGACCTCGGCGTGCGTGCGTGTCTTATGAATCTCTGCTGAAAGGCCTTTTCACTCTCGATTCACTGTCCAGAAGATTTGTCAGGCCGGGCATTGCTCATGTCACTCTCGTCTCCCGACTGGCCGCTCTACTGATCCCTAGGAATGACGACATTTGGCTCGTGCCATTACAATCAACGAGCGTGTGATGGGACGATAAGGTATTGCTCGATGTATAAAACAACGCATGGGGGCGCGACCAGCGATCAGTGCTACTGCACAGCGCCCCCGCATCTCAAGCTTCCTTTGATCTGCTCCGCGTACTTTTTTCCGATGTCTACTTTCAAGAATTTCGCTATTGCTGGCGTTGGAAATATCGGCGCCGTCATTGCTGAAGAACTCCTGAGCCTCAAAGCGTCAGGCAAGGTCAAGGAGGTCGTCCTTCTCACCCGTTCCGTATGTCTTCACGCCACGCATTTTCTCCTTCAATTCATTGAGTGCTGACATCTTCACAGTCGACGAAGAACGAATCGATCGACAAGCTCGTCTCTCAAGGAGCTCGCGTTGCTGCCGTCGACTACTCTTCGCAGAACGCGCTCGAATCGGTCCTAACAGGGATCGACGTCGTGATCTCGACAGTCTCCATCAACGCATTGGACTTCCAAGCATCTCTCGCGCAGGCGGCAAGGCTGCAGGCGTCCGCCTCTTCCTGCCGTCCGAGTTCGGCATACCCACCGACAACGTGAAGTCGGGTCGTCTTCTCGCGAAGCGTCAGGTGCACACCATGATCAAGGAGCTCGATCTGCCCTATCTTCTAGCGTTCACAGGGCTCTTCTCGGACTGGATCTACATCTCATGAGTGTAGCCCTTCATTTCTGCGCTTCGTGCTGGACAGTGCATTCATTGTCACCGGGGGTTCAGATTATTGGGATTTGATCTCGCGAATGGGAAGGCCTCCTACGGCGCCGACGGCAATGCCCTAATCACGTTTACTTCGCGCCATGATATTGCCCGTTTCCTCGCACACATCGTCACCACGCTGCCAGCCGAGAAACTCTACTGGAGCACCTTCCGCATCGAAGGCGATCGGATTGTAAGTGTTCCACCTTTTTCAAGTCGCGGTCATGTCTGATCATGGTATAATACCCAGTCGTTCAACGAGATTCTTCGCCAGTACCAGGAAAAGACGGACAAAAAGGTCGACGTCACTTTGCGGTCAACCGAAGAACTTGAGGCAGCCTTGAAGGTGAACGCATATGATATATTCAGTGCACTTCACCTGGCATGGGCTCGAGGTGAAGGCATCGTTGGCAAACCAGAAGAGGTCAGCAATGGGATGTGGCCGGAGTGGAACCCTAAGAAGGTCATTGAGCTCATCACTCCCTGAATCTGGAACCAGCCGTGAGTGAGCGTAAATGTAATCCATCGGCATCCCCTTTTTTATGACTGTTTCGAGCGTTATGGTCTGCATCTTGTTAGTTAGAAGCCGGGCAGGCTTGACTATTGTCGACCATGAGCATAGATGGCTCGATGTAGACTCTCTTGGAGTAGCGAACGTGCTGGCCAAGTGTGCTTTGGCTGCCGCAAAAGTGATGCAATGCTCCATCCAACGATATCAATATTTGTACACAGACGTTTCACAGCGACACCTCAATCGTACAGCCTAACGATACTCCTACAACCTGCAGATAAGATTGGATTGTCGACCTCGATTTATGTGCCATCGGCGCTGCTCCTTTAAGCACGAGCAGCCTTGATTATATCCGCACACTGACAGTGGACATGATGAGCAATGCGCTGCAATACGAAATGAATGACGAGGACGTACCTTCTCGGCAATGGCGTACACCGTTGACACGATGTGAGCAGAGAGCATCTGCAGGTCAAGAGGTATGAGCGCCTCGATCGAAACCATACATTGACAAAACTTCGCACCAGAGGGATCACGGATGCATCCGCCTGCACATGGACAATATTCAGTATCTTGCTGAAATACAGCGTGAAGGAAAACAGGAATCAACGCACAACACGGAGATTCTTGGTGCCGTACACCTTGAGATTGGGATCGACGACACCGCCATGCTTGCGCGGAAGCATCGCCGCCGTGCTGATGGGGTGATAGAAGGGCTCCATCTTGGCGCGGACGAACTCGGCGAGCTGCTCATCCGTCTCCATGCTCGCAGGCGGATCGTACGCGACGCACTTCGCGTCGCTATATGGTGGCGTCGCGATCATACGGCGGCAGAACTTCAGGCCTGCCACGACGATGTCGACGTCGATGGGATTCTTGAGGTAGGCGGGGTCGATGGCGCCGTTCTCGCTCGAGTAGGACGTGGTGCCCTTCTCAACGGCGGAGAAGTTGTCGGACGTGGCGGGGACGCCTGCTATCCAAAATGCGCGAGGGAGGCGGCGGCCGCGACCCTTGAAGCGCTTCCGCAGGAGGAAGAATCCTACGGCGGCCAGGAGGAGGAGAAGAACGATAACGATCGCTGCGACAGCTCCACCAGAGAGCCCGGAGTGTCCTTTGCTCTCGGCACCGCTGGCGGCCGTACCGTTGCTATCATTTGCAGCTTCGACAGTTCCAGTGCCCGACGGGATCGGAGAGCTCGACGAGGGCGTGCTCGAGGTGGATACGGTAGGGAATGTGGATGAAGCCGTCTGGGATGGCGAGGAGGACGCCGGCGAAGGGGACTGAGATGATTTTGGTGCCGCAGAGCCGCTGGTCTGGGCAGCTTGCGTGGTGGTAGTGAACGTCGACAGCGATGTCACGGAAGCCGACCCTGAGACTGTCGGCGTGACGCCAACCACAGTCTGGACACCGACGAAAGGGTGAGTCGCATGGCTGACATCGGCATCGTCGCTGTCGCTGTCATCGTCCGCAAGACGGTTCAGATAGCTTGAAGGGGTGGCGGTTGCATCATCACTCTCGCCACTCGACGGCTCTACCACTTCATCCACCACTACGACCGACCGACCTGTGGCGACACGGCGCGCAGGGTCTGACTTCTCCTGGTCGTCTAATCCAGCAGACTCGTTTGAAGATTGATAAAGATTGCGGTCGAAGCGAAACGCCCGCACAGCAGGTGGGTATGGAGACTGAAACATAACGAAAGGCGAAGATGAAGGTATCTGCACGAACCAAGGCGCCCACGAGAATGAAGGTGCGGAAAAAAAGAAAGCGCACCTCGTCCAAGTCCTTAAATCACCAGGATTGAAGGATGGACACTTACAGGATGAAGGTCAAACGGAAGGGGGAGCCAAATGGACTGTCTCACAGCTCACTCGCAGCTGTTGCTGTGGTTCCTTGGAAGCCCTGCCGGCTGTTGCTGTGATGGCCCTCCCTTGGCCGAGCCTCAGCCTCAGGTACCAGCGCTTATCGCATTTATACATGGTTACCATTTCGTTGGTCGAGCCTCCATCTTTGCATCTACAAGCGAGCTTCGTAGATTCTTAGCTAGATTCCCAGCCAAGAGTGCTCATTCCAGCCTCGTTTCAAGTACCATTCACCTCGCAGAAACTGAGAACACCGTGCGTCGACAGCCATCCTGGTATGAAGCCAAGACGCTCACACGGGGGCTTCAATCCAAATGCAAGTGTTATTGAATCCTGATCCATGCGACATTAGTTCTACACACATCAACTATGCACAATGAAAGAAGTGATACAACAATCCCTACGACCTCGAAGCTGTCCATGAAGCAGAAAACGAAAGATTACAGAGTATTACGATAGAGTGGATGTCCATGCATCAGTCCGTTATGGAGTAAGTAGCTGTGCTAGTCATGAAGCGCATGCGATCAAGCCGACTAACAATGGAGAATGCGATTATTTCGTGATGTGGAAGATGGGGCTGTCATTCCCGGAGTCTCCGAACACTGATGATCGTATGCAATGAGCGAGACGCTACCGAGAAACGTGCAACGGTACTCACGAACGAGCTGGTAGGGGCCGGGCTTAACATCGGGAACCTGCACCTCAATGCGTCCGAGCAAGATGCTGAAGTTAGACGCCAAGGTCGCTAGATCGTGCAGCGATGAGATCGGGTCCACAGGTCAAAGTTCAATCAGCATCATGACACTCACGACCAGTGATGCGTCCGTTCGTGACCAGCTCGATAAAACCGATGGAGTTTGTGATGTTCTGGGGCGGGTTGGACACGTCCCTGCGTGCGATCACACATAAGCCATGGCGGATCAAACACTCAGCATGCATGCTCACCAAGTGACGTTGTGGTGGTTCCCGATCTTCCAGACCGTGCCCGCGTGAGGATAGGTGATGGGCGGGACATAGACATCGCGGGCCTGGAGAGGGGCAGCGCTGCCCAGCGCGAACAGCGTCGCAAAGAAGAGAGCGAAGACATTGAAGAGGATCGTGAAGTTCATAGCGGGCGTAGCGTGTATCGTTCGCAGGAACGCGAGTGTAATGGATGGGAGTGCTTGTGTTGGAGAGACCGAAATCTGAAGAATCCACCTGAGTCGAGCGAGACTTTATACGCACATCGATCGGGGAGGACAGGCCCCTGGCGAGACAGAAGACTCGAGAATGCACCGGCTTCAAGTCATACCACCCACCTTGAAGCGCCCTTGCCCAAGGTCCGCCGGGCGAAAACGGTCGACTTTGCGTACCTCCTAATGCCGAGCAGTGTTCATTCAGCGCCCATCGAGGCTCTAGATGTCGCACAGACCACCATAGCTGAGCAAATTTCGGGCAGGGCGGTGTACTCAAGACGAGATGCGGACTGGACATCGGACGAGCTGAACGCGAAGGACGCGTTGCTGATGCTGTGCCTGGCCGTGTTGTTCATCTCCTTCATCAGGCCCGCGGTCTATATCTGACATGCCCGATGTACCCTGATGCCGCCTCGATGCACGGCCATATATCCTCGACGAGAGAACGAGGATCAGCACCTGGATCTACATGGGTATGATCTAAGGCCGTTCTGGTGTTTTATGTGATACTACATGCATGTGTCCTGCACACCTGACTGCGGGATGTACTTATTTATCGATGCTAGCAGACGCTAGTGCGGAACAATAGAACGCGTGCCATGTCGGGCGGCCATGAGCCCTATTTTGCCTGCGTTTGCGTTCACGATTTGCGGACATACGGGGCTCGAGAGACCACAAATATCCCAGAGATTCCCTAGATTGAAAGAACAAGATAGACGAAACATCAAATGCACCCGACATCACGCCCCTACCACGTCCGCGTCCACGAACCGCACTGTCCTTGCCCGTTTGCGCGGGTTTTCCGAGCCCTCTGCGGTCGTATTCACCATTGGATCCTCCAGGAACACGACCCTCCTGTCCAATGGCTGCTCATCCCGAATGACAGCGCTAGCGCGCGCCTGGCCAGCCGCAGTCTCAGGAGCCGCGAGCATCTGCGCTGACTCGCCCCGCAAGTCCAGGTCAAGGAATGGAACATTCANCGACACCGGCGCCCGCGTCTCGTCATCGATAAATTTCGGGTTCTGCGGGGTTCATGCGTGACGTCAGTGCGGCACGATGGCCCGCGAGATGAAGCGCACCGCGATGAAATGGCGCATGCGGAAGTCGTCGGTCATGCTCATGCCCGCCGCGCTCTGCTCCGCCTCCTTCAGCTCCGCGCGCCGCGCCATCATCGCCTCCTCGGCGGTGCCCCGGATGGCGAGCGTTTGCACTATGTGTGGTCAGCTCCGCGCGCGGCGAGGATCGACGCGGCTATGAACGTACCGCTAATCGGCTTTGTCTGCCCGATGCGGTGGGCACGCTGGTGGGGTGCGGCAAGTGTCAGTGAGGATCTACGCTGCGAGGACGAGAGACTACCTTGATCGCCTGTGCTTCCACGTCAGCTTGCCAGACGGGCTCGCAGAATATCACACGCGATGCGGAAGTCAGGTTCCTGCGTGCGAGTGTCAGCGCATGTCGGTCTTCGCAGATGGCACGACGTGAGAACGCACAGCCCGCGAGACCCGTGCTTCAGCTCCATGAGGAAGACACGGTACGTCTCGGATGTCTCGAACGTGATGACGAGCTGCTCGCGCTGCTGCAGCTTCACCTGGGTCGTGTACTGCAGATACTTGACGCGGGCCAGGCTCAGCCCGTCTGCGACGTGAGCGAGGGTAAGCGGTGATTTTGAAAACACCAGGAATTTCTCTGTCGCTGAGTACTTGAGGACCTGTAGCACAAATTTTGTGAACACTCAAAGCGGACTGAAGCATTGGAACCGACGTACCTCCTGTAGGAGATAATCAAGCTTGGCTGACGCTGAATAACCGATGCGTGCGGAGGCCAAAGGAGATGCTCGCAAGAATGCCTGCCGAGTGGCTGCTGCTCCTTCGGGATCTCTTGGAACCATCGGCGACGCCTCGCCGCCCTGCACTATATTGTACCCTACTCGGAGCTCCCGCTGCATCTCGAGCACCTTTTCTGGAGCCTCTGCCTTCCGCGCCGTGTCCACTGCCTTGACAGCTTCACGCTTGTCCTCCGTGCGGTCCTTGGCATGCGCTCTCTTCCGCGCCTTCTGAATTTGCTCCTGCCAAAGCAACATGCGCAGCCGCTCCTCCTCAGCCAGCTCGCGTCCGCGCTCGACNAGGCGCTCCTCGGTGGTGAGCGGCTGCATGCTCACGACATCACGGAGCTTGACTATGCATTCGGGGAACATGATGCCCGAGCTCGTGGCTGATACCTGTGATTCAGTTGGCTGACCTGGTAAACCAGACCAGGAGTCGAAGATCCCTCTTGGCATGCCAGTGATGAAGAATGGAACCTCAGGAAAGGGATATTGTTGCACAAAGCGCCAAAGAATGTCCTCAACTGCAAGCTTGCTTTTGATAGATACACACGGATGAGATCATTGTTAGGCTAACGAATCAAAAGTGAAGGTACGAACACGTGTTTCGCTGCATGGTTCAATAAATCGATATCTGCTGCGGTCACATTGCGTTCGATGGCTCGTTCCATTGTTCCAGCGGCAGCTTTGAAGAGTTCGTCGACGTTGAAAAGCTTCTCGTCGACATGCCAAAACATAAGCCTGTCCAACTCCATGTCAGCGTCACAAGTATGTCCCACGGTAAATAATCTGCTCACTGAGATATGTTGGCCATGAGGTGCTGCAAACGTGCTACATTCTAAAACACAAACATCGAGAGTGAATGAATGACGGTTTCGAGCAGAAAGAAGCAATGCAGCGTACTGAAGAATGGAAGAGATAATCCTGAACGCGCGCATAAGTGCATCAGTAGACTGGAATTAGAACCTGAGACGAAATAGCTAACCTGGTCTACACGCTCGGAATCAATCGCATTGACAGCGATGACAGCTTGAAGAGCATTATATGACTTGACCGCAAGCGGATGCAAGTCCAACAGGACAGTCTCCTGGTGCAGAGGTGGCAGAATGATGTGCTTCTCCACATCCTCAATCCTGCATCAATGAATTTAGAGTCGGTTCATATAGCCCGACATGGATAGGCCCACCGATGACGGATCATGACGCTCTGCATGACCTGTATCAGAACTTGTATGGCACCGGGCTGCGCGCCGCCAGCACCAAACAGCGGCTGGATGACATGCGCATCGAAGGATGAGCGCACGGCGGCGAACTGCGGCACTTGCAGGAAATGAACGATCATGCGTTCAAGCCGGTGCAGATCGTTGCGGTCGCTCGTCGTCCATACCCGGGCGACGCTCTGTTCCACGCTGGTCGCTCGGCTATTTTGACTCGAAGGCAGGGCACTTGCTGGATCGTGCATTTCAATATCACGATCTGCATTCAGGGCATCAAGGCATTCGTCTTCGATTGTGCCGTTCTTGGAGCCGAAGCTGAGCCCTAGTAGATTGGTCGTTGGCGTGCCCGAAACAAGCCAGCGACGCTCGACGCTAAGGCGCTGTGCGACCGTGCTGATGCGATTTTTGTCGCTCCCGTGGACGTGGCCTTCGTCGATGACCAAACGCTTCCAGCGGATTTGAAAAAGAGGAGACACGTCGGGGAATATATCGCAAGTGCAGTCGGGTATTCGCGAGTCTTCGTATGGAGGGCACTTGCAAATGTCCCAGCTCCGAGACTTCTGTATGTCTGACTTGGCATCCTCTTTCGCTAGACCTATGGACGTTTGAGTCTAGTGCCATAAATCACAGACAAATCAAACTTACTGTCGTGATTCATGAGGATGATCTACAATAGCAATTAGTGATCTGTAGAATTGGGAAAGAGGAAGACCTACATCATAATTTGACGCGAGTACTCTTGCGCGAGGCAGCTCGTCATGTGGCTTCACTGCAAGGACCCGGACCAGGGAATCACAGTGCTTCTGGATTTCTGAGGTCCATTGCCCGAGTAAATTGTTAGGGACAGCGACAAGCGTGGCAGAGGTCAAGTACACAATACGAGGGCCCAACGTTCGTGGCCTCCGCTGAGGACGAGATGCTTCGGTGAGGGAGTCGTGGTAGTCGAGATAGAAGGGGACATTGCGCTGCAAGAGGAGTGCAACTGGTGTACTTTCCAACAAGTCTTCGCTTTGCCTTAGATCTAGACCGTCGGGGTGAAGTCGAATGTAGTGCAAGAGATGCTCTACCAATGTAGGGAAAGGACTCCGTTCCTTAGCGTTGCCTTGCTTGCGAGACATGCGTTTCCTGGCAGCCACATCATCGGCGTAAGGGAAGTGGAGGAATGCAAGCGGGGTAGTGACAGGTCGCGGATCATGAAATGACGGTTCAGGTTCGGGCAACTGGTCAAGAGTGGCCAAAATAAGACCCAGCGACATGACTGTCTTTCCAGTTCCTTAAAAGGCGTGGACTCCGTGTTAATGTCATCCCCATGCTTATGACATTGAACACCTACCAAGTTCCTCGCACAATACTCCACCTCGGCTCTGACCCACCAATGGCCAGCTCCTGAGAATCTCCATCGTAGCAGGTTGGAGGTAAAATACAGTTCGATCCATGCCGACCAATGGAATATATAGGGGGTCGGGTATATCAGATGGACAGAGCTCTTTTTCGAGCATGGCAGCAACTGTCTCCCTTTGATACTGGTATAATTCGCTGCGAAGGCCAGCCAGTTGTTGACCGTTGATCACTTGTTCCATCAGTTCCCCATACTGATCCGAAGAGGAGACTGAGATGCGAGGGGAGGGCAAGTCTCCGTATATCTTGGCCAAAGTACGATTGTCCTTTAATTGTGTGTCAAAGGGCATATACATGTCTGCTAGAGATATGATCGCGACGTACGATGCATTGATCTACAAATGATTTGGGAGTACTTGAAGAGGGTGCTTGGTCCTCTGCATCCCAATCTGGCTGGTCTTGCATGATCTTTGGGAGGACAATCCGGAGACTCTGTCTAGCAGGCCGCATAATAGACACCTCGTTGCGAACCCGAAGCCTGCCTTGTACATTGGCTAGATCATATGGAATGACGAAAATCCGGAGATAAATCCTCGTTCGCAATTGGCCTAGTCTGCAATGTACGCGCAGGAAATTGTGTTGTGTCAAAAATCGGAGATGTCGACAGACAACCTCGTCTTCGGCATTGAGAAGGTTACTTCTAACAACTTCTGATCGGAAATTGTGCCAACCATCCTCGGGGTGAATATGGTCACATGGCATAGCATCCCAGGAGACGGGAAACGTTATCGTGCCAGCCGGCAAGAGATTCTTGATGGCATACGGGTCATCTTGCAAGGAATAGTACGCATTGTTGGGACCATGGCTTGGTGTGCGCGCGCGGCAAGCATCGCAGCACAGATGACAGTCACGGTCTGAGTTCGTGTTGTCCATCTATCACTGGTCAGAGTGTCAGGAAAAAATCAAACGTGCTCGAGGGATAACTCGGATCTTGATGAACATACCATCGGCCAGGTCAACCTAGGACACAGCAATGAATACACCTACAAAACTGAAAATCTTCTTTAGCTGCCAGTGGTCTGAGTCGCCGCTCTGACGTGACTAGAGCGCCAAACTTGAAAACAGACGCCGAATGGACGCACGAAAAAGGAACGCACGTGAGACGTGGGAATCTGCCGAGTTCTGACCAGGCTTCCGGTGACGATCTTGACACGTTCATCCTCACTTTCTGTACTCTTAGAACCTTTGTTTCAACTTGTCAGTAACAATTTACTGGCAAGGCCATGGCGACATCACTGCAACGATCTCTGGCGCGAAGCTTCGCATGCTCTTCGCGTAGTAGCACCATTTTCAAGCTCAATGCCAACAGCCCAGCGCGTGTCTTCAGTCGCTCCAAAACAACTTCTGCATCGCAGGGGCAGAAGGAGACGCTTCCATGGGCTGAGTACCTTGCAATTCGGAAGGGAAAGCGAAGATGGGAAATGGTAAGTAATTACTATGTTCGATAGCCTCGTGTGTTCTAACATCATATTTCGGACTGCATGCAGGCTTTGACCATCCCTTGCATGGCAGCAGGATTCGTCGGCGGGGCTACATACTTCGGATCTCTGGAGATGGATGCCACGAAGCCCATCATGGTGCGCCTGAATTGTCTTCGAATTAGTTGTTCTTCGTCTGACCTATTCTCTAGGGCATCGACCCGTTATTCTTCTTTGGCGGTGCAACGCTTAGCTGCATTGGTCAGTAGAAGACTCTATCATCGTTATAAACACTCTATTCAATGTACCGCTACCAGGTGTCGGATATCTTGTTGGACCCATTATAGGCTCTTCGCTTTGGCGTCTGACCCACCGGTCAACTATACCTCTCATCGAGGCGCGTGACCGCGAATTCCACAAGCACATTGTGAAGAACAGGGTCGACCCAACCGCACAGAGCGCGACGAATCCTGTCCCAGACTTCTATGGTATAATATCTCCTTTATATCCATGTACAGTGGCTTACATGTCTCTTTCAAAAGGTGAAAAGATCGGATCGCTACACGGGTACAGACAAGTACGCAATGTTTATATGCATGATGACGTTGGTGCTGACGAAGTCCACCTCGCAGTGGTTAAGGGACCAGGCCAAGTATAGGCGTAAGTCCGAATGGCCTGAAGACCAGTAGATTATTTTCTCGAGCATTTCATCGCATCCATTACGTGCCCTCCTCATCCATGTCATTGTCCGATGTGGTGGCTCCTGAGAGTTCGTCCGACAGCATTGCGTGTATCGCAGCAACTGCACAATCAACTTTTACCTTCTGACCCCAGTCGATGGAGCTGACATCGCATTGAGACCCTCACGTCCAAAGCGCGACCGCATACAAGCAAGTATCGGTATGTCGAAGTCACGGTTTTGCATGATTCTAACTACATACTGCTAGCAGCTGACTAGTTATGTAGCCGAAATCGGAATGCGAGAGTATACGCTATATGTACTGATAGTCCATGGCAATGCTGAAGCAAGAAGTGCCTAGTGCCTGGCTCGCAGTGCAAACGAACAAGTGGTGCCGCCTGGGGCACCCGAGGACCATGCCGCTCAGCAGTGCAGTTTCTGTAGCGCAGCTAATTCTGGGTGTCTGGTGTGCAGCAAGATCGTCAGCGAAGAGTAAGGGGTGGGTAGGTAGAGGTGATGTTAATCCTAAATTAAAAATGAAGTCGCGGGCAATAAATACTGAATAAGGAGTGCAGGATGTGCGAGAACGTCCGGGTCTGGTAGATGTCCGTGAATATGTGGCCTCCCGGCTGCCGTCCGGAGGGGTGTCATACCGATTGTGAGGGGTGGGTTGGTGCATGGTTAAAGGCGGAGGCCGGTAAGGCCGAGCACCTGCGTGGGGAGGGCGTGCGCCCGAATGCGGCGGTCGCGCGGATGTGGTTCGAGCGCGGCGCGGAGTATGGGGACAAGGAGTGCCACAATGGGTTGGGCATTATATGGCGCGATGGGCTGGTGAATGGGCGGAGGGACCAGAAGCGGGCGGTGCACCACTTTGGCGTCGCGGCAGGGCAGGATCTGGCAGAGGCGCAGGTGAACTTGGGCAAGTACCATTATGGTAAGTCTTTTGGGTTTCGATTTCTCTGTTCTCTTGGAAACTCACGTCCTGCCAGCTCGCAAGGAGTTGAAACTCGCGACGACCTATTTCGAGACGGCGACGCGCCATGGATCGCCATTCGAGGCGTACTACTATCTTGCGCAGATTCAGTCCGCGCAGATGAACATGATGCCGCCGCACATGAAGACTGGCGCATGCTCCATCGCACTGTCCTTCTACAAAATCGTCGCGGAGCGCGGATCGTGGGACGATGACCTGCTGCGCGACGGTGAGTTGGACTGGGAGTCAGGTACCGCGGCAGGCAAAGAGAACGCGATGCTTCGGTGGTGGATCGCCGCGAAGCGGGGCTACGAGATGGCACAGAACAATCTGGCGTACGTGCTCGATCAAGGTATGTCGCTCGCTTTGCTGCAGGTAATGTCATGCTGACGGCATGTCCAGACAAGAGCGTCCTGAAAAGACCCGCGGTTCACATCCTTCTCGCCCTCGAACGATACGGCACGGCTGGCGCTGACGCAGTGGACGCGGTCCGCCGCGCAGAACAACGTCGATGCGCTGGTGAAGGTCGGCGATTACTATTACCACGGGCTGGGCGTCCCCGACGAGCCAGAAAGCGCGCGCTGGGAGAAGGCGGCGGGCTATTACCAGAGCGCGGCGGACACGCAAGTCAGCGCGCTGGCGATGTGGAACCTGGGGTGGATGTATGAGAACGGGTACGGTGTGCCACAGGTACGTCTCAAACGCGGTCTATGCACGAGTCGTTGCTGAGCATCGTGTTGGGGTAGGACTTCCATTTGGCGAAGCGGCATTATGATGTCGCACTGGACACGAATAACGAGGCGTATCTGCCTGTCACGCTGTCGTTGATCAAACTGCACGTGCGCAGCCTCTGGCATACCCTGATGGGAGGCAAAGATGGCCTGAGCCTCTGGGAATATGATGAAGATGCTCGTATGTTATGTATTGAACCTCGGTCGCAGATGGCATCGATCTGATCGTTTGATGCTGTAGATGCGTATGTGAACGAGGATAAACGGCAGCAATTGGAAGACGGCTCGAAGTTGGACGCTGCTAACCAGATCCGGTCTGATGATGAAGATATCCTTGGGGAGGCCGTGGAAGATGATGCGCCTTGGTATCTGGGACGGGCGCGTGAGGAATTCAACCGCGTCGACGGGGACAGGGGCCCGGTGATGATGAAGACCCGGTCGAGGTTGATTCCATTTCACGCCTTTTGAGAAGAAGTTTGACTCATACTTCCTTCACAGTGGGCCCGCGAACGCAGGAATGCAGAGAACGAGCGCGACAGCGACTTCGGACCCGAGGACTACTTCGAGGGCGCCCTGCGCGGTGGCCATCGTGGTGAGGAAGAAGCTGACGAGTTCACGGAGACGATGGTCCTCGTGGGCTTGTGTCTTGTGGTCACTTTTCTTCTGTACATCCGTGGTAGGATGGTAGAGAGGATGAGGAGAGACCAGGGCCGGCAGCAACAACCAAATGGTGGAGCTGAACAACAGCAGCAGCAGCAGGATGGGGGTCTCTTCCCGCCACCTGGAGACCCGGCGAGGGACGATTGGGCCATTGCGCGGTGATCTGTGTACTTGATTGACGATATTGTTTGGGTTGTAGCATTTCTAACATGTTAGCAGGAAGTCGATTTACGCATGGAATGGAATTCAATACATTTGAACTCCATGGCTCTTCGGGCACTTCGAGAGTGCACATCTGAACAAGAGATAACCACAGTCGTCGGCACCGAGCTCGTGATGCTTATCGCCTTGCAGGTCAGTCTTCCCGTCCATGCATGTGAATGAGATGGTGTCGGAGACGACTCGCGAAGAACCGGTCTGGGAATATTCCCATGCAGACAAGTACCGCCATCACTTCGATAGCTGATTCCTATGGGATCTTGGGTGCGATGTGAGATTGTGCCCTTCGAAAACACCTTTGTTATCTCCTGTCCGCCTTTCAAGAGTTCTCTCCATTCTGCTGAGCCGCAGTTCAGCACTATATCAACTGTGAATACCATGTCCCGTGCTGTCGGAGAATGTGCATTAAACAGCGGGTGAGTGTCAGCTCTCGATACAAAGGATTTATAACCATAGGTCCAATGCCAAGCGACTCGCTCCAGCGACTCGAGACGGGTTTGCGCCCGGTGGTATCGCTACTTCCTACCTTCGGGCCTATCTTTGAGACGCCCTCCCGATCTCCGGTGTGCGGCCCATATAAATCAACCGCGTACTGACTACTATCCAGAAACACTTACTGAACACACCCATGCCTGGTCTCACGTTTCCTCCCTTCCCGGATAATGTCCCCACCATCCAGCTCGTCGTGATTGACTTTGCCCTCCTCCGCGCAGGCGACGCCGCGGAGATCGAACGCCTGTGGAAGGCTGCTACTGAGCTAGGGTTCTGGTGGTTCGTATCTCTCGCTCCCTGCTAGAGATTCAGTCCAATTCAAACTTTCTTAAGCCTGAAGAATCATGGTGCCGAAGAACTAGCGGACTCCATGTTCGACGTCGGCGAAAGGACTATGGAACTCCCTCTGGACGAGAAGATGCAATTCGTGCCAAACGGTGAAGGAGGGTCGTTTGGGCGAGCAGTCTCTTCCCTCCCAAAGTTTGCCATCAGTTGATCAAGGATTCTTGAAGGTACGAGCACGCGGGCGCCAATTACGTCGATCCAAGCGGTGCTCCCGAGGTCACCGAGTTCCTCAACATATCGAAGAATGACGCGCTCGCGTACCCTGCCGTCTTCCACCGCACGTATCCACGCACGGTCATGGAGCGCATGGAGACCGTCGTCCGGCCGTTCGTGCTTAAAGGTCTCGAGGTGAACGAGACTATCCTTCGGATTCTGAATGATAAGCTCGGGCTGCCTGAGGGCGCACTTGCGCAGAGACATCAAAGGGAGAAGAGCTCGAATTGCGAGGCACGGACGCTGCGTGCCCCTCCCACCGTAGGGTGGAACGCGGACAAGGCGACCTTGGGAGCGCATACGGATTTTGGATCACTGGCAAGTCGCAGTTGAGGATTTTAGAAGATGCTGGTGTCTCATCCCCATTCGCATGCAGTCTTTTTTGCATAACCGCCTCGGCGGGTTGCAAGTGCTCCCTCCTGGCGCGGATGGCTGGAAATACGTCAAGGTGGGTGCCTTCTCAGTTACTTGTACCCTTGTCTTACACGCGGTAGCCCATTCCTGGTTGTGCTATATGCAATGTCGGCGACGCACTCGCTATTCTTAGCGGTGGCGTTCTCGTGTCAGGTCTGCACCGTGTTGTGTGAGTTGGATATTAATACATTCTCGTCACCGCTTTAACTGGAACAACGGACCTTTGTGCCAAAGGCCGCCTCCAAAGCCGCAGAACACGCAGACTCGCTACTCTCAAGTGTATTTCACGCGGCCCAGCAACGATACAGTCCTTGTGCCCCTCTCGGACGAAAGCGTTATGATAAAGAACGCAGCTGAGAAGATGAAGTATGAGACGGGGATGACGGCGGAAGAATGGTTCCGGCGGCGGGTCAGCGGGAGGCGCGCGAAGAATTATACTGTGAGCGAGTTGCTTTGTCGACGTGTGCAATCCTTAAATTTTCGTATGAGCGCAGGGCCCGGAGGCATGGAAGGCTAGTAAAGGAACTGAGCACCATCTTGATGCATGAGGGTTACGAAGAAGCTATGTTTTATATGTCTTGATTTCAGTGCACTGGTCCCATATGTAGGTCTGAATATCCGAGTTTGGATGTAAGATCGGATGTGCTCGTGAGCTATGGAGTCTCCAGCGTTCCCGTCTATTTTTGCATCCTGGTAAATCTCCCGAGGTCGTGAGTTATCCCCACAGTCCGCACTTAGAACCCGTATATACACCCCACACTCTCCCACTGCACCTTGGCAGCACACGCTTAACACGGCATGCCAGGCATTGTGGATCCTCCTTTCCCAGACGACGTCCCCACCGTCCCTCTCGTCGTAATCGACTATGCCCTCCTGTGCGTCGGCGACTCGCAGGAGGTAGACCGGCTCTGGAATGCCGCGACCGAGCTGGGATTCTGGTAGTGCGTATCTCCCACAGCTCCCTGAAAACAGCGTCATTGATGCAAGCACAACACAGCCTGAATAACCATGGCGCCGATGAGCTTGCGGACGCCATGTTCGAGATGGGCGAGGCGACAATGGCTCTTCCATTAGAGGAGAAAATGCAGTTCAAGCCTGACGACGCCGGTGCATCATTCGGGTACGAGACCCGTGCACGACCTGAATCACCGTATCCCAAGGATAACTGAGCCTTGCTTCAGATACAAGCACGCCGGCGCCAACGCCGTCGATGCAAACGGCACGCCCGACGTCACCGAATTCCTTAACATCTCAAAGGACGACGCACTCGCCTACCCCGCCGAAGCTCATCGCACCTACCCAAATACCGTCGCTACGCGGATGGACGCCGTCGTCCGGCCGTTCGTGCTCAAGTCCCTCGAGGTCAATGAGACGATCCTCGGAATACTGAATAACCGGCTTGGGTTGCCGGAGGGTGCGCTAGCGTCGAGGCATAGACGCGAGCTGCACTCCTGCTGCGAGGCGCGGACGATCCGGGCGGCGCCCGTCGCGGCATGGAGGGAGGAGAAGGCGATGCTGGGAGCGCATACGGATTTCGGGTCGTTGGTAGGCCTAGGCCCGGTCCTTCTTGGTAACACCATGCCTCACTTATGCACCTCCCCAGTCGTTCTTGCAAAACCGGCTCGGCGGCCTTCAGGTGCTCCCGCCTGGCGCCGATGGCTGGAAATACGTTAAGGCAAGTAACACGCACGTCCGCCGCGCCTCGTCGGCTTACGCGCAGTAGCCCATACCCGGCCATGCAGTCTGTAACGTGGGCGACGCGCTGACCATTCTCAGCGGTGGGATCCTCAGGTCGAACCTACACCGCGTTGTGTGAGCCAACTTTGACGTTCCCATGTGTCAGATGTGCATGTATTGACCACCATGCACGCACGGTGTCCAGGCCGCCTCCCAAGCCCCAAAATGCGTACACGCGTTATTCGCAGGTATACTTCATGCGCCCGAGCAATGACGTGCTCCTTGAGCCGCTTGTCGAGGAGAGCGATGTCATCAAGGCAGCCGTGCACGCCGCGCCTGAGGGGAAGTATGCGACGGGCGTGACGGCGGAGGAATGGTTCCGGAGGCGGGTCAGCGGGCGGCGAGCGAAGAACTACGCTGTGAGTTGTTCATGAGTCATTATTGCGATGCAAGCTGTCCAACTTACAATCTTGAATGCAGGGACCGGAAGCATGGAAAGCCAGCAGAGGGACTGAAGACCAAAGCGTGTACGCCTGACTCCTGGGCGAGAGCGTCGGTGGCGCATTGTGGCTCGCGATCTATTCCGTCTTGCGCACTGCATAAAAACCTCAGCCAATGTACATGTAGGCCAATGAACCGCGATCTTGATGTTCGTCGAGATGGAATGAGGATTCTGCCGACCCGATTCGTGGGGTGATTCCCACGACCGCGACGCGTTTGTGGGCGCCTGTAGACAGCTATGGGTGGTCACCACCATAAGACTGCAGCCCAAGAGATGTAGAGGACTGGAGCATTCCCTAGCACTGCAGCATGGACCAAACGCAGAGCAAATTATCGTTATGCCTCGAAGGCCCGGACGGGACCTCCAACGTAAAACCACATAGCCTCAGCAAAATCGACGACCCAGCCCGGCGGCGGAAATACATCCGTCGACCCCCACATCCAAATCCACCAATTCCCAACCCACGACCCGAATCCTGACTCCTCAAAGCCCTCGCTCGTGCATCCCATCCCCGCATTCGTCGGCGAAACTTGCCATCGGATAATACGAAGCCCAGCCCAGCCGACCCCGGATGTGGGGGAAACCCAGCGCAACGCCTCCTATCCCCGCAGCTCCACAGCGCGACTGCGGGGGGAGAGACATCCTCGGCGATACCGATCGAAGCGCATCTGATGGCCCGCACGACGTCCGTGCGCGCGCGAGGATACGCCGCGCTGCCCGGGTGGGCGTGTTCTGCCCACGCGGATACTCCGAGGTCCCTTGCGCGGGGCGAAATTTTCGAGTGCGGGATCGATGGCGGTGGGCTTGCGCAAGACGAATGGAATGGGAGGTGAAGCTCACGCTGTGCTGTAGTCTGCAGCGCAACGCGAATTCGAACCAGCAGCGAGCATACAAAGTTCGCGCAACAGACCCCGTCGCGCACTCCGGTCCCTGGATCAGCCTGGCTTCCCGCCCTGGCAGCTCCACAGCCTCGAGCGAAACCTAGATGGCGATCGTCCTGATTCGCCCGCAGCGGACGACAGCATTCGTGCGCGGGGCAGGCGCCCGCATTAGGCAGGTAAGTAGGAACATCCGGATCCCGTGGGCAGCCGCCGAGTGGTCCGCACAGCGCTTGCTATCCCCGTGCGCATCTTGGAAGCATGTGCGCACGCCATGTGTTCGCGCGCGGNTCCTGTGTGGATGCCTGCAGTGCGGTTTGCGGGGAGAGTGTCGGGCGCTGTTGGGGCGACAGGCATCGGCTCGGCTGCAGAGTTCTATATCGGACGTGTTGGCGGAATCTTTGTGCGAGACGCGGTTACCGTAGACGCAGATGAACGTCAAGCGGCGTCGACGGTGTGGTCGGTCAGGAGGGTGATGAGCAATATCACCTGGCCATGAAATGAACGTCTGGACCTGGCAAGGCAGACGTTGTAGGCAGCTCGCTCCTCCAGGTGGACAGAGACGTGTTTCAGGCGACGTCCTCTGGTCGGTCATGAGGATGCTGGGCGGCACCCCAACCGTGATGCGCGTCTGCCTTGGCAAGCCAGACATTAGAGGTCGTTCCTCCAGGTATTCCGTGCCGCACGGAGTTTCATCTGCTAAAGTCGTCCGGCGCACTGTCTGCCCAGGTACACCACAGTGCATAGCTCGCAAGTCTACCGTACTTATCCCTATCACCTCAAAAGCAGGCCCTGAGCAGCCCCGAAATCCGAACGCACGCCGCCATTCATCCACAGAACGCGGAGGCAAGCAGGACAGCATCCGTGCCCGACGTGCACAGGATTGTCCGATGGGCCGATCGCCCCCGCGTGCCTGGGGCCGGCGGACGGGTTGAGTTGCGAGAGTGGTCTGGAGCGGATGCGTGCGCTCCGTTTACCTTAAATGACGAAGAGGTTCGATGATTGAATGCGATGACGCCGGGGCTGGCCATGTGGCGCGGCGCTTTGTCCACTTCGTCCGCTGCGAGCGCCGTATCCTGCGCGAAGGCATACGGACGCCTTTCTCGCTGCGGACATTGAGTGTGACTGCCCAGCTGCTCGCGGCGCAGTGCTTGGCGCAAGCCTAGGCCTGAGAGATAGCACCGTGCCGCCACAAAGTCCGCACTGGTTCGCGCTGCGCTGATATGGATAGCAATGCGTACTATAGTGCAGTGGTAGCACGCGGCGACGGCGGGGGTTCGAGAACACGACGACAGGTTGGCCTGCGCGAAGCCTGCATCTGCACATGGGCCGGCCGGGCCCCCCGGCTGGGTGCTATTATCGAATCCGTATTCCGCATGCAAGGCGAGCGCAACGGACAAAAGGAGATGAGGAGGCTGCAAGGCTTGGGGACAGCGTGGGCATCAATGGGGGACAGCGAAAGCACATGTTGCGGATGCGCCAGGGCCTGATATTGAGGCGATAAACCCGTAGCGGCCAACAGCACGAAGAAACGGAGGTAATGCACGAATGCAGCGAAGGCATTCTGACGATGGGCTGTTGTGGAAAGCCTTTGCTCATTGGCAGAGATCGACGCAACACGAGCTCAGAAGAGATTTTGAAATTAAGACTGATGAAAGAGTCCGGGTAGAAATATGGAAAGCGCAAGGCACTCGGACTCGACGTAAGCCTAACGTCGAGTTTTTAGATGCAAGGCATCCGGTGACACTTGGGACGCATGCGCTCCTGGGCTCGAAGCGGGCATGGTCGCGTCCACGAGTTTCTTGGCCCTGAAATTAGGGAACGTTCTGGTGATGGAAGAGAGCAGGGGGACAAAAGCAGAGGGCTGTCCAATGGTGCTCCGAGGTTTGCCCCGGATGGACGAGGAGG
This sequence comes from Hericium alpestre, assembly GCA_004681135.1. Taxonomy (NCBI): domain Eukaryota; kingdom Fungi; phylum Basidiomycota; class Agaricomycetes; order Russulales; family Hericiaceae; genus Hericium; species Hericium alpestre. The sequence goes on along the minus strand of SFCI01000212.1, from coordinate 2,127 downwards.
AGAACGACGTCAGGCGCAGGGGAGGAGCTGAAAAAGGAAAATGCGGAGGCAGTTGAATCGCTGCATGTGCCGGTGCGGCGAAGCGCAGTGGCTGGGCGATGAGAGCGTACGGCCGCAAATGGGGGGTTTGGACATTGTCGGCTTCTCGGGGGCTCCTCGGATGAGGCGAGAGCGACGAAAGGAGGCAGAGATAGATGGGGGCGAGGCAAGAATCAGGAAATGATGAAGAAATGATGAAGAAAAAAGAGGAGGGCGTCGGTGATGGGGACGGCGGGGGTGGGCACGGCTGTGTCGCGCAGTGCCGCAGCGTGTTGAATTGCATTGCGGGGACGGAAGGGTGGGACTCGCTAGCCAGGGGGATCAAAGGCTCTTGATGCTGTCGGTAGCGATATAAGTCCGAATCTGGTAACCGCCATTTTCTGTCTCGAACCATCACCAGACCAACTGCACCATCTGCTCCTTCTGCTTCCTCTTTCTTTCTTTCCATATTCTCCGAGCTATAAATCTCCGTACTACAAGCCATGGCCAGCCCGACGAGACACCCTCTCATTCTCTCCATGTCCCAACTTATCGCGAGCGACGCGCCTCTCTCCTCGCCCATCTCCGACTCTGGCTCCTCCTGGGACCAGCAGCCTCTATACTCTCCCCAATCTACTACCATAGATACCTTCGCTCTCAACTATCCCCACTACGCCCATCCGCCCTCACCTCCATATTCGAACGAGTCGGGCCTCAACTCTCCCAACCCCCTCAAGATGCGCATGAGCCCCGACTACATCTCGGACCAGGACCACCAGCTCTGCGTATCTACATCACAGGTATTCGAGCTGCCTGACACTCCCTCTTCGCCGCCTATGCCCCCGTCGCCCTCCGTTCATGCGGCCGACTCCGAGCTGCCGAGGCTGTCCATTGGCGCAGCCGCACCGGCCATAAAACGTCCATCCTCACCTACCCTGTCCGGCATCAGCAAAAAGCCGCGCGGGTCAGGCGAGCGTGTTAGCACCAAGGACTTCGTGCCGCCGGACGTAACAGGCCTCAGCAAACGCGAGGCGCGGCTCGTCAAGAACAGGGCGGCTGCATTCCTTAGCCGGCAGCGCAAGCGGGAGGAATTTGAGAACATGGAGGTGTAAGTCGCGGCCTCCGTGCTTCTCGCTTAGAATGTGTCCGGCTTACGACCGCGCTTTTTTCGCTCTCCAGGCGCGTAACGGAGCTCGAGCAGGAGAACGCCCGGCTGCAGGCGCTCGCGCAGAGCGGAGCCGCGTGCGTCCAGGACAACTCGCATGAGTTGATATCAGAAATCGACCAGCTGCGCGCACGGTTGCTCGCGGCGGAGCAGCGCGAGCATGAGCTCAGCACGCAACTCTCACGGCGTCCGTCGCCAGTCAAAGTAGAAACCTCCGAGCCGAGGTTGCCGCCGACTTCACCCGCGCGGTCGACCTTTTCCCAATCACCGCACAAGAGCGAGAAGACGAGCGCGAGCTTGAGCTTATTGGTACGTTCCTTTTGCTCGCACGAAAACTGCCCAGTCGCTTATCACGGGATAAGCAGGTCCTCCTTTGCGCATTGCCTTCCATCTTTTCCATGACAGCCCAGTCGCACCCGGCTCTTCCGGTTTCAGGCACCTTCCCGCTCTCCGGCCTGCCGACACAGATGTCGGCTGCGAACAAGTTCGACTTTGCATATATCCCGGGCGAATACGATTGGCGCGGGGTCCCATCCAACGCGATGGACTTGGACATGATCAACGACCGGCACGTTGCGTCCTCTTCGCGCAAGCTGGAGTTCGTAGACGCGGACGCAGACGCCCTGGGATTAGGCGGGCTCGACATCACGTTTGACGCCGAACCTGCCCAAAACGGCAAGATTCGTGTGCGGATCCACCCCTCGTCCTCGTCCTCGTCGGTGCCCTCGTCTTCCTCGTCCACCCCGTCCACCTCGGCCTTCCCGCAGCATGACGACCACTACACCATGTTCTCGCCCTGGCAGCCGCACGCGCGGGTGCCGTCGCTCGACAGCTTCAGCTCACACTTCGCGCAGATGCCGCAGAACGCAGCGCAGGTGGACCCGGACCCGTTCTTCGGTGTCGGCATGCCGTCGTCGGAGTTCGGCTTCGGCGTGGACCGTCGT
>SFCI01000211.1:0-30321 GCA_004681135.1 Hericium alpestre | reverse complement strand
GGGGCCTACGCCCGTCGTACGCACCGGGCCCTCCTTCTCGTCATCAGAAGAACCTGCGAACCAGCGCTCCGCCCCGATCTCAGTGCTCTTGCGTCCCGACGCCTGGGGCGCGGCAGCTCCGCCGTCGGAGTCCGTCGAGCTCTCCGTGTCGTCATCCTCGACGACCGGCGGGGGCCCACGCGTGATGTTCTTGGGTATGGCGGGCAGTGTGGGGGGCTCGACGGAGACCCGCGCGACGCTGGGCGAAGTCGGCGAGGTGGCGAGGTCGACAGGGGGGCTTGATACCTCCTTTTCCTTGCCCTTCTTGCCTTTCTTCTTCTTTTTCCGTTTCTCCGCTTTCTCCGCCCGCGCTGCTTCGAGGGCTTCGCGAGCCTTCTGCTCCTCGGCCTCCCTGGCCTCGATCTCCTTCAGCTTTTCCATCTCCCGCTGCCAGAGCATATCGGTACCAAAGACGGAGCGTGACTTTGACATTGTATTGCTGACACCCAGGCGGCCGCCAGACGGTGCACCATCATCGAACTTCAACAGAGGCTGTGGGCCCGTTGACGCGCGCCGCCCAAGAGGTGGTCGCGGACTTTGTGCGTTTGGAGAAAGAAGGGAGATCCGAGGGTCCTGAAGTGATGCTAGGTCAATCAATGTGCTCGAACGCTTCATCTGGGGTCGTGCCATCATGGATGGTCGTTCATCACCGCTGAACACCCTATTCAATTGCACATCAGCTGAGAGCTGCAAAGATCCTGTACATGGTAAGATACGCACCGCGACTTGCCGCGCATCGTTGCCTTGCGCTCTTCCAGATCGTCAATCAGACTTTTACCATAGAGTTTACCCACAGGACGGCCGTGCGATGCAGGCTCGTCTACAACCACCGTCACCGGTCTGGCCGGTTCCTCTTCCTCAGGGTAAACGGGGGCGATCTGCTCGCCATCTTCTACGGCACGTCTGAGATTTCCGTCGATGTCGGTGTAGGCTATGTCACGCTGGCCGTCGACCATCAGTTGGTTGCGGAAGGTTAATTGCGAAAGGGTCATGCTAGACCGAGGGTTGGGCGTGAAGGAATTCGCTGGGTTCGGGATGAGCGCAGATGCTGGAGGAGTGAGGTCCGTAAGCAATGGCTGAGACGTGCGACGGCCGGTATTCGCGCGGGCACCGGGAGGTAGTGGAGGACCGTCTGGATCCATCTGGAAGCCTTCCCTTCCTCGAGGCTCTGGCGCCGTGCTGGTGCCTTGCAAGGGACTCGGCATGACCAGGACTTTCGGTCGCAACAGTTCAAATGTAGACAATGGTCTGCTCATGCGGTTTGTGGGAGCATGCCCGCTGAACACAGAGGCGCCATCGTTCTCAAGAAGCATGCGCGAGCCGAGCGATGCATTCGACACGGTCCGCGCATCGCAGCCGCTTTCGGATCGAAGCGTGAAGTTCGAGATGGAGAGGGTGGACGAAGGGCGAACGGGTTGTCACCAGCTTGAGCAGGAGATAATGGTCTAGATGATGACACCTCAACGTCATTTAGCAGACCTCTGGAGCCAAAGCTTGCAGCGGAATAGCTCCGTTCACGAAAATAGCCACCACCCATGTCTCCGATAGGAGAAGCTGACCGAATAGACTGAGACGGAAAGGGCACGGCATGAAGGGGCGGGGTAACGGGTATTGACTCAATGAGAGCATGAGTAGACTGCGGTCGTTGGCGCATCGGAGGACGTTGCGGATCATTGTCGCCCACTGTGTCCAATGCAGATCCAAGCGAACGATGGCGTGCATGCGCTTCGCTCGGTGCAGGGGCAGAGGTAGGAACCGAGTCGAGGAAGGCACCGCCAGCCCCAAAGCTATCCAAGTTGCCGACGCTCATAGATCGGGCGGTGCGATGATTCGCAGATTGAACGTTTGGATGAGGATTGGGCAAGGCATTGACCTTTTCCTTCTTCTTATGCTTGCCCTTTTCCTTGTCCTTCGGCATGAACGTGTCCAGACCCCACGAAGCCAAGTCGACCTCCAAGCCCTCTTCCTCTTCCTCATCTTCGAATGTCTCCAACGTATCCTCATCTACAGCTGGATCACCTTGGAATGGATTCCTGAGAGCATCAATAGAGCTGCGGGCCCTAGAGTGGCCAAGACCAGAGTCCAAGCCGCCGCTGCCGCCATCGCTCGGAAGGTTTACGCCAAGATAGTCAGTGCTCTTTCGCGATGCAGCCAGAGAGGGTCGGGGATTTCGGCGCAGATGGGCGAAGATAGCACTATCGTGTGCCGAGCGATATGGGGCGTATGGATTAGTTGGATCATTGTCGTATTCTATTGGCATGGTATGCTGCTCAGCGGAGACAGACACATCACTGAGGACAAGACGTACCGATAAGGGCCGCTGCCAGCTGAAGGCGAGAGAATTGGGCCATATGAGGACTACGACTGCTAAGAGACGTCCAACCTCTTGGTATATGCTGCAACGATGAGCCAGAATTTACAGGATGGCCAGGAGTTGGAATGGTCAGTGGGGAGATGTGGGCACCGACCGACCGACCGGCCGCGTGAGAAACACCGAATCTTATCTTATCTCGCGGCTGGTCAACCGGTCACTTAGATCTAGCACTCACTCCGTCACTTGCAAAGGATCCAATGGACGAGAAGAACAACTCCCATGCCCGGCCTGACCAATCACTGCTTAAGTATGACGGCGTCCATCCGATATGTTAAGAGCAACTCGGCGCCCCTCCACTCACCTCCTGAGGCTTCTTTCTAACCGTCACCCAAGTACCACGAAGCGTTTCAGTATGTCTGCTCAAGACAAAACAGCCTCGACGTTGACTATCAAGTCCATTGTTCGCATGTCTTCTGGTGGATAGCAGCCCAAGGTTATGGATTTATCGAACGACATCTGACGCTTTTTCTCCAGGCTTCACCATACCTGCCATAGGTCTTGGTGTGTACAAAAACAACGATCCTCAACCTGCTTGTTTGGCTGCTCTTGCGCATGGCTACAGGTAAATTCTGGCGGACACCAGTCTAGCAGATTTTTCTCAGGTTATTCATAGGCATATCGACTCCGCGCAGATGTACAGGAATGAGAAACAAGTAGGAGAAGCCGTCAGAGATAGCGGCGTCCCTCGTTCAGAGGTTTTCCTCAGTACGTTGAGACTTCAGAGAACTCGCACCCCTTGCTTAGATATTTACATCGCTATTTCAATCAGCCTCGAAGATCAATCAGCTCGACGGTGGTTACAACGGCACTCTAGAGGCCATAGACGATTCATTGAAGAACTTTGGAACCGGTGGGGCACGAAGACGGTCCCCGAAGGTCTTCTGTCTGACTTTTGTGATTACAGAATACCTAGACCTATACCTCATTCATAGTCCCATCGCCGGGAAAGAGAAACGCCTTGCTGCTTGGAAGGCCTTACTGGCTACTAGAGACGCCAAAAAATTAAGGACCGTGGGCGTTTCAAATTAGTACGCACAAACATCGCTCTCCATTCGCGAATACTCACACGTTAGGACAGTGGGGTCAAGCATTTGGAAGAGATTCACGCTGCAGGTTTAGAGACGCCCGCTGTTAATCAGATAGAGGTGCGTACCAAATTTTGGCCAATGAGTCGTTATTAAATCGGACGTATCCTTCAGCTGCACCCGCTTTGTCAACAACGCGATATTGTAGGCTGGTGCAGGAAGAATGGGGTCGTCGTCGAAGCCTACGCGCCCCTCATTCGAGGCAATTTCAGCAATCCCGCGTTGCAGGAGATCTCAAAAAAGGTAAGCCGCCAGGATCTCATTTTGCGATCCTACTGCTCATGGATTGTGTACAGTACGAGAGAGATCCTGCGCAAGTGCTTGTCCGGTGGTCTCTGCAGCATGGGTAAATATACAGCGACGTTCAGAGATGCGGGCTAACGATACTGATTGACGGCGACAGCTTCGTTGCTTTGCCCAAGTCCTCGAACCCCGACCGTGTCCAGTCCAACGCGCAAGTGTATGACTTGGAACTGAGCAAAGAGGACATGGAAGAGCTGGACGCGCAAGATAAAGGAAAGGAGGGCTCTATTACCTGGAATCCGGTTGACGTAGATTAAATATATTCGTTCCTCGTTTATGCTCACCGCCCCCCAGCTAGTTGATATGCGAATGAAACCTCTGATTCCCTACTGTTATGCAATAAGTAATGACAATACGACCACGATCCAATTACAATTCATCATGAGCTACAGGCTCTTCCGTTACAGGCTCCTCCACTCTCACTGGTTCCTGCGCATGCGAGGCTTGCTCGGCCACAACAGGCTTAGCCGCCTCAATTGGGTTACCCTCCTCGTCGACCTCCTCGAATTCGACCTTGAATTTGTCTTTCAGGTCATCGGGGAGCTCAAACGGGGGCTTGCCCGCGTCCTCGACTGGAGCGTTCGCTGGGATGTCGACTGGGTAGTTGGGCATGACGGGCATGACGGGCTCTGGCTCGTACTCGGACTCATCGAGGATCTCGGGGTTGACTGGCGGCGCGGGCTTCACCGTGGTGTCGGTGGGTGCCGTCTCAGATACACCCAACGAACGGCGAAGAACGCGGTCGACGCGGAGGAAGAACCTGCAGACAAGTCAGTGCACGCTCTGCGAGGTAAGGCCGTAATGAGACTGACGTGTCAGAGTCGGAGACGTCGAAGCCGGAGCGGACCAAGGCGCCGTCGAGCAGAATGGAGGTGACCTCCTTGAGCTCGTCCTCGGCTTCCTCGTCCGCGCCTTCCTCCTCCGTGGGGAGCTGCTCGACGCGCTTCAAAAGACCCTCGATGAGAGGCGAGCGAGGGTTAATCTCAAGGACTTTCTGACGCTTCGCGTACTCGTGCATGAAGTCCATTTCCTTCTTACGATTGTTGGCAGCGCCTGGGTGTATTGGTGAGCCGACGAGACCGGGAAATGCTCTGTGACAACTTACTCAACATGCGCTGGACGTTTGCAGTGTAGCCCTGCGCGTCTGCGACGATCGCACATGGACTCGTCACGAGTCTGTCGGACACGACAACTAAACGGGATATAGTAAGGTTCCATTCTATCGTCAGAACGCCCAAGGATCACTCACCATCGCGCACAGCATCACCGACTTGTCCCTTGATCCATTCAACCAGAGGGGCAAACTTCTCCTTGAAGTGTTCACGCTGCTCCTTCTCTTCTTCCTGAGCGTCCTCATCACCGAATTTCAGTCCAGCCTTGGCGGCGTCCTGGAATGGAATCCCCCTGGATTGCACGCGATCAATATGACGCGCGCAGAAGAAGCACGTAGAAGCAGAATACAGTTGGATACGTACTTCCATTTCTTGAGGTCCTGGAACAGGATCTCGTCCAAAGGCTCGGTCAGTAGCAAGACTTCGTATCCACGTGCATGGAGCTTCTCAATAAAAACGCTCTTAGCAAGGGACTCGGCGTTCTTGCCCATATCGGAGACGTAGAAGATCTGCTTCTGTCCCTCCTTCTTGTTCTCGACGTACTAGAAACAAGGAACAAATCTTAGTCCCAATGGAGGTCACAAACGAAACTGAACGACGTACCTCATCCAGTGAAGTGCTGATGCGCTGATTGGTATGGTATCTAAGGAGAGGTACCAACTTCTCGCGGTTCTTCTTGTCCTCGACGGCGCCCAATTTCAGCACATTGCCATAGTTCTTCTGGAGCTCGGCGAATTTCTCTGGCTCCTCATCAGCCATCTTCTGGAACATCTGGATGAGACGCTTCATGATGATCTTCTTAAGCTGCTTGAGGAACGACGTGTTCTGCAGAGTCTCACGAGAAACGTTCAGAGGAAGGTCCTCGGCTGGAGGTGAATAACTTAGTCACCAATAGGCCGGTCCCGAAGAGACAGCCTACCGTCGATGACAGCCTTCACGAAGCTTGCCCACTTCGGCAGGCCTTCGTCGCCGAAGTCGGACGTGATGAAAACACGCTTGACCATCAGCCGGATGTCCTTAGGCCGACTCTCCCCTGGCTGCTGCCAGAAGTCATCGTCCCTGTATACACCACACTGTCAGACACGCGACGTACGGATGAGTGGGAGCCAGCTTACACTTTGCCTGGAATATAAAGGAGCGCGCGGAACGAGTCGCCTGAGCCCGAGTCGCCCGTGAAATGATGCCAGGCCAATGGCTTGCTCTTCCAATCCTTGAAAGTGGCCTGATAGAACAGCTCATACTCGATGCTGGTAATGTTCTTCGGGTCTCTACATAACAAGACATCAGTTTGATTCACTCGGGAGCAGTTCTCGAATATACCTCATCCACAAAGGAGGCTGCGCATTCACATGCTGCCAATCTTCAACCGTCACGGTCTTCAGCTTTTTCATTTTCGGCTCCTCCTTCTCTTCCGAAACTTCCTCTATCACAGCCTCGTCGTCGTCAAGGAGCTCGTCGTCGGATGTATCTGTCTTGGTGTCGGGCACGGGATTCTCTTCCTCCTCCGGAACCTGCTCTTGTCTCTGCTCCCAAAGGTAAATGGGGAACGTAGTCGAGAAGCCAGAGTGTTTGGCACTATTGAAAGCCATCATCGCGCTGGATGTCTTGAACGAAGGAGTTACTTACATGAGCTTCGCAATGGTTACTTGGTCCAGGTACTCCAACGCATCGTCCTTCAGGACAAGGGTGATCTCCGTTCCTCGGCCAAGGATATTTCCTCTAGGATCCGGGTATACTGCAAAGTCATTTTCATCGGTCGAGGAGCTAAAGACGTTTTGCGACGGGTTCGGATTGCTTGCGGATGGCGCAGCCACGGAGGCGACATATACCTTGTTCGCAACGAGGAAACTAGAGTACCAATGTCAACGCATCGAACGGGACACGGAGAGAAGTTTATAACCTGCTGTAAAATCCGACACCGAATGCGCCGATGAGGTTGCCGTTGGAAGAGGTATCTGTGTCGCCCTCTGCCTTGGCCAGAAACTCGGATGTCCCAGACTTCGCGAGTGTGCCCTTTTGACGAGAATTCAGTATCACATAGCTACCTAGTAACGGTGCACTCACGAGATGGGTAGACAGATCCTCCGCCGTCATGCCGATACCAGTATCTAATTTCCCGTTAGTAGATGTAAGGATGCCAATGCTACTGCAGCATACCTGTGATGATGAGACGACCATGCTTGCCGTCTTCATCCTTGACCGCCTTAATGGTGATATTGAGCGGGCTCGTCCCGTCCCAGACGGCCTTGTTCGTGAGTGCAGTCAAACGCAGCTTCTCGAGAGCATCGTTCGCGTTTGAGACTAGTTCACGGAGAAAGACTTCACTAGAGTTTTCATGAATACCTAGATTAGAACGTAATTATAATGACGCGTACCGGTGCGAGTAGAGACTGTTAATCACAATCTTGCGCAAACGAGCGACGTCACTCTACACGAGGTATTGGTGAGAATTCTCGTAAACAACTGTGAGACCATCTTTACCTGATAGTGGTGCTTCGCGTGAGGAGGCTCCGCGCCCAGGTCCTGGCCGACAACGAACGAGGAGAAGATCGTGAGGCCGACGAACAGAGAGGGCAGAAGTCGCATTGCTGCAGACGACCGGGGAGGTTCAGGACCAAATGATGATGCTGGCTCTCGCGAGGTCTGACCGGACAATTGCACTTATAGCTGGACACAAGCACGGACTCACTGATTGAGCCCTGCTGATGGGTGACGTGTCATTCTCACGCGCCTGGTGCCTTTGTCTCGTGATCGCATCATATCACGCGCATCGTCTCCACGTGAACCTCATGCTTCCAGAGCAGCAGGAGCTGAGACCGTAGATTCCAGTCTTCCACGCAAAGCTATCATTACATGCGGATTCCAGAAGCCCTCGCCATACGGATATGGACCGTACACATGCAGCTGCACTTCGCCTGAATGACGAAACATAGGTAGATAGCTAGAAATAATATGATGACATTCGAAGCTACGTCTCACCCACATGCACGGACAATTTTGGTGCTGATAGACTGGACAAATAATCCTATACAAGCATCATCTTTGTGAGTATTCGGCATGTGAACAAGGCTGCAAAGATACTTACCCGCAGCCACCTGTCTCTCTGTTCCGGAACATGATCGAACACAATGTATCTTTTATCGTTCTGAAGTATATCCTGGTCAGTGAAAACAGCCCCAGGCCAAAAGAACGAAAGAGACACATTACCTTCAGAACTTTCTGCATGTCCGAGATATCGACGTTCTTCGCCAGCGCCTTCATATCGACGTTTCCACCCCCCGCCTCTCCTTCGTCTTCATCCATGACTTCGTCACGCTTAACTCCACCCTCAGCNCCCTCTCCGCCGATCTTTCCCAGTCTGCCCCAGAACTCTACGAAGGCGTTCTCGCGCAGCATTTCATCAAANGCCTTGCGTGCCTCTGNTGTCCGCTCGCGTTGCCATTTTTCGAACTCNCGTTCAAGCTGGTCGANATTGAAACCAAGCTTCGTCACGGGNAAAGAGACGACAGGATAGAGTCCAAAGGAAGCGCTGAGAATGGCGTCGCCAGAGACGGTGCGTGCGATTGAAAGAGCGCATGCAGATTGTGAAGATGCTTAGTCCGTAGTTGGTTGACGTGAGTGTGGAAGAGATGGACTTGATGGTTGATCGGCAGAGGTGAGCTGGTGAAGCGCGGATCTGTCTTGAGCTCTTCAAGCGAAGACTCCCAAGTTGCCTATTCATATTCAAGTCAGAGCGCTGTTCGTGACAACAATTGAACCGTACCTGTGGATCACGGATAGCATCTGTCAACAGTGTTCTGCAAAATGAACACAGTCCGAGTGAGCGCCATGAAGTATTTATACCGTACTCAGAAGAGTCGGAGCGACGCACCTGAACTGCAGTTCGCCCTCTTCCATGTTCAACCCCATCTTTGATTTGTAGATGTTGGCCTCCAACCGTTCTCGTTCCGCCTTGATTTTCTCTTCACGCTCTTTGACAGCCTTCTGTTTCCGCTCTCGTCTTGACCGCTCTCTGTCTGCTTCATCTGCTGCCGTATCCTCAGCGGTTGGTCGTCCGTTCTTGGATACAGCTGGGGCCTGTCCTTCGCCAGAAGGTTGCGCCTTCAAAAATGTATTGAAGAGTTCTTCTCGCAGAGAAGAAGAGCCCACAGCATCGTAGCGCGGATCATTCGAGACTTTATGTTTCACCTTTGGGGACGGGGAAATTAGTGATGAAATAAACGAAATGCTCTCCAGCTTTACCTCCTTCCAATCGACACCGGATTTAGCGATACCGCTTTCCCGAAGCAAAACGAAGAACTCTGCCTCCGCCTTTTGAGCAGCAGCTCGCTTTTCTGGTTGCCGCTCAATTATCAGAATATGCGTGCGATAATGCTCTATGAACTTACTTTCGCCAAGTTCTTTCAAGAAGTCTCTGTATCTCTTCTCCCTCTCTCGATCATCTCGGCCCCAACCGTAGAACTTCCTATCTTTCTTCCACGTTCGACGGAAATCGTTCCAGCTCGTTCGTGTGCTTGTGATCTTCTCCCTTAGAAGACTCTCGAACTCTTCCTTAGGATCCTCCTTCTCCTTCTTCACTTGAGTTTGTCGAAGCTCGCGAGCTCTGTCACGACAATACTCATCGAAGGCTTCTCGTCGTGCTGAGACAGAGGGTAGAAGGACATAACGAGGATCTGAGATGAAGAGCGGCAAGGCGGTATCCCATGGATGCAAAGGATTTATGTCCTTTTCTCTCAGTAGAGTCTGGACACGTCGAAATTAGATGACGCTCTGCGGGAAATAGACCTTGCACATACCTTAAACAGAGCCTTTCCCTCCTCTATGGAGAGCTCCACGCGTTCGGGCATGTTGATCTGTCGAGCGCTCTCCTTGCGCTTCTCCTCCTCCTCAGCCTTCGCCCGTTTCTCCTCCTCCTCCCGTATTCGCTTCTCTTCTTCTGCCTCTGCAGCAAGCTGCGCGGCCGCTTCCTTTTGCCATTCCTCTTCTTCGCTGTCGGTCGCCTCCTCTTCCTCCTCCTCTTCTTCCACTCTAGCCTTCTTAGAGACAACGACTTCATCCACCGGAACATCCACCTCCGCCTTCCTTTTCACAACGTCCTGCACCTCCGCTTTTATTCGCTCGATCTCACGCTGCCTCTCCTGCTCGAGTAGCTTCTGGGCTTCCTCCTCGTGTTTCTGCTTGGCCTTCAACGCGTCCTCTTCCTCCTGTGCCTCGAGAGCCTCAACAGCATCCTTGATTTCGTCGGGAACGGTCCAAACGCTCTCCTTCTTGACTTTGTGCGTGTAGAATACGTTTCCCTGGTTCGTCTTCACCCGGATCCAGTCTGTGCCAGGGATGGGCGTCTTGACCTGCGGCTTCTCCTTCTTCTTCGGTGCTTGCGCGGGTGTGGGTGCCTGTGGAAGTACCGGGAAAGCTGGCAGCGGCCGTACGTAGGTGGACTCTTGGGTCACCGCGTTGTGGTAGTAAGGCTGGCCATTAGGACCTTTCGATGCGTCGGTGAAAATGAAGGCGCGTCAGATCTATGCAAAACTCACCGATATGCTCGCTCCACCCTGGGGGAAGCGGTGGGGGCACAGCTAGATTGAACGGTACAGACATGGTCACAGGATAGTAGTGACGTTACGACGATATTAGCTTTGTCAATCAATGTAGGAGAGGCAGTAAGTAGTCAGGGCGTTAGCCAATTGGAGGACGAAGGACCTGAATGGAGCAGCGGGAGGTTGGTGGGACGGTGAGGAGGGATCGCCTGATGCCGCTTCTGGCGGCGCTCTGCACCGGTTCCACGGACGTCGACCTTGCTTTCCTCCATCACGGTTGTCGTGCAAACCCCTCTATCAGCACAGCAACACGGCTGCTTAAGCCGCATACATTGCCGGGCGTGCGCATACAGAGTGTGCTTATTGGTTCTACGTCATGATTTCGCCCCCGGCGATTTTGACTGCTTTCACCGGGGGGACCTTAGAATGGGCGCCCAGTGCTCAACCCTCGCGCACTATTATAAGCCTCAACAGCAAGGTCATATCTGACGAGCCCTTCCTCAAGCGACCATCAACCGCTCCACGCACTGTCGTCTCCTCCGCTCTTTATGGCGGACTCTACTTCTCGCAGCGCTCACGATTTTGTACCCGCTGGACCAGCAGACAGCCGGTCTCCTTGCCCTGCGCTCAATGCTCTCGCGAATCAGTCATATATGTGCGTACGACGTGTCTTGTTACACGTAGTCGGCTAACCTATCTTCGCAGCTCTCATGACGGTCGCAACTTGTCAGCCCTAGACCTCATCCGCGGCCTCCGACAAGGGTACCACATCTCCATACCCTTGGCCACGATGCTCAGCGTTGTAGGCGTCGTGATGTGTGGGAAAGGCTGGAAGTTGGATTTGGAGGGTCTGGCAAAGCATGACCGCATCGAGCATGACGCTTCGCTCACCCACGACGATGCCGCCCCCGGAGCCGCTTATGCCCCGACTGCCGTCGATTCCAAACTGCTTCAGGCACTTCTCCAGCAGTCTTCGGATGGTCGTGGCCTCACGCTCCAGGACCTCACCAAGGCTCGCGCCGCCCGAGATGCGTCGCTGAAAAAACCTCTCGATGGTTTCCACGACGCAATCGCTCAGGGCGAAGTTGCCCTGACCTTCGAACTATTCAAGGACGCACAGGGGGAGGTCCCAAAGGAGGCAATAAGGCAGTGGTTCGGAGAGCAGAAGTTCCCTGATGGATGGACAAGGCCCTCGCGGACCATTGGTCTTTGGAATACCACTATGACGACCCAGAAAGTTGCGACTTCCGTCAAGGAGCTAGACAAGGAGGCGTCTAAGAAGAAGGATTAGGCACTGAACTCCCATGGCTATTTTTGCAAGCGTGGGTGGTAAAGATGGTATGTTTTTGTCGACCGTCGACCGTCCCTTGTCTATGTTTGCTGCCATCTATGTTTGGTGTCGTTATCTTCGAACCTCTCTTTTGGTCCAACTGCCATTCGCCGCTCATCTTCTGTTCACATGTACATTTCACTATTTCGCCATAATACTCACACCATCGCCCTCGCTTCGAATCTACGAACACTACATTATACCTTGACTCGTATTTTATTCTGATTTTGCAGTGACTTTGCTCAGTCAGAGGTTGCCGTGCTATGTTTTACCTTCGTGAGTGCATCTCATACATGCTTGCCAAACTCGTGACCCGGAGCGTGTCAAGCTGATGTCTTTTCCCTGAATAACCGTGGCCAGCCATCAAATACCAGATCATGACTGTGCCATGTGACTTTCTTCGGCCCGTGTATTCTTGAGCCACCCTAGCTTCGTCTTCTTGCACAAGAAGCCGGTACAACTACAAGGTGTGGTAATTTTATACAGCATGTACACATTCTCCCTCGGAAACAAGGCCTCCTCGACGAGTAAGTAATCATCGTTCATGACGCCGTCGAATTGCAAGCGCGGTGGCCGTGGAGGCCGTCTACAGTATCCGGAAACAGTCTTAGACGCTGTCAGTCACGGAGGTCATATGCACTGGATCTGTTATGCGTAAGTTACGAAAATAGGGACGCCATCTCAGACTGCCGTTGACCAAACCGTACCGACAGGCTGACCTTCATCTTGGACTCCATTTATACAGAGACAACTGACCTTTCTAGGGACGAAAAGCCATCATCTGACTCCATGGAAATACCAACAGGCTCTGACCGCGTCTATCTGCCTGAGGTATGAGACAATGCCGGACGCCCGTATCTCCAATGCTCTCTTCCCCTGATCGCATCCTTCCCCACATGTTCTGTAGCCGAGCATTGTCGGCATCATGGGACACACATTTTTAGATCTGGACCTTAGATGAAACCACCGCTCTGGCACGAGTTTACCCCTCCGACCAATTGCCGAGGGAGCAATAGACGTGCTCTCCTTATATATGGGCATCGACACCCTCTGGATATGACATGGCGCCAATCCGCAATCTGGACAGCGGGAACATGCCTTTTGGATTATCAGGCGCTGAAGGCAAGGCTCGTGAGCACTCCTTGACCAGACGGGTCCTCTGGAAACTCGATATCCATATCCTCCCGCCACTAGCGCTGGTGAGGCTTATGTAGAAAGCGTATCTGTCTACGGTCCTCACGACGTTTAATAGCTCTGGCTGGCCAACTTCATTGATAGGACCAATGTCGGAAATGCTAGGTGTGTTGTTTGTCATTGTCGCGTCTGCCTCGCCGGAATCATAATCGCTCATCCTCTCCCACAGGATTGCAGGCTTGGAAAGTGATACGCATATGAAAGGAAATCAATTCAACACAGCTTTGGCGGGTGCGTCCGTTGTCCTACGGACTCTGACCGAATGCTAATCCACCATGAAGTGTTCTATGTGTCGTGAGTATTGCTTTCTGATTCGGAATGACACATCGAAACTCAACAACTCAATAGCTACATCTTGGTAGAACTTCGTGAGAATCGCTGATAACTTACCTTCATATGACGGCAACAAAACTGACACATGCGCTTTGATTTCAGCGTCAAACTGGGTCCTGAAAAAGATGCGACCTAATCGCTGGCTTCCCCTGCTGGTCTGTCTGTGGGGAATGGTTACGACGTTGTCCGGATTGGTCCAAAGCTTCGGAGGCTTGGTGGCCGTGCGCATCGTGCTCGGTATCTGCGAAGGCGGGATATTGCCCGGAATGGTGAGTTGTTCGACTGCCATGTCGTCGGTTTCAACACCGATTGACTCGCGCATAGATGCTATATTTAAGCACCATCTATAAACGCCACGAGCTTCAGCTTAGGTTCGTTGTTTGGAGATGTCTCTGACTTTTAAAAATGCTCACCATATGTGTCCAGGGTTGGCATATTTTATGCATCCGGTAATTAGAGAGGACCATGTACTTCCGTTTACGAGTGTTGACTTCACTGATTTTCGTCCTAATAGCCTCGCTTTCCGGTGCATTTGGAGGTAAGTGGATTGAATTCGTTGCTCGGATAGCATGTTCATGCAAGGCTGACACATTTCTACAGGGCTCCTAGCGAGCGCGATCATCAAGATGGGTGGCATTGCCGGCCTTGAGGGCTGGCGTTGGATTTTCATACTCGAGGGCATAGCAACGTGCCTCGTAGGAGCAGCCGCTGCTTTAGTGCTTCCCGAAGGGATTTCGACCGCAAAGTTCCTCACCGAAGAAGAGAGGGAATTTGCTGGTAAGTTTGGGATTCCTTCCATGTATTGACCAACTTGATGTTTAATACACTTTACGCCAAGTCCGTCGATTCCGCTCCTCGGACCACATCGTGAACAGCGCACCATTATCAGAGTCCTCTCGAGGAATCACCGACAAGGAGAAAGAAGGAGAGCTCATGACAGAGGTGTATGATACAAACAATGCAGTCGTTGTGGTTCATCAAGAGGAGGAACAGTTTGAATGGAGAGAGATCATTCGAGGTGCGCTGCATTGATTCACAGAAATAAAAACTCCTTAAATAACGGCACTGTAGGGTTGGTCGACGTACAAGCTTGGCTTACTGGTATCGCTTACCTCGGCATCATCGTCAGCTTGTATTCTTATTCATTATTTCTGTAAGTCCTGACATGCAGACTCGATCGATTTAACGGGCTTACGATCGCCCCAGGCCAACGATCGTCGCCGAACTCGGATACTCAGGTGAGGCAGCTCAACTTCACACAGGTGCCGTCTACTGGATTCAATTTATTATACAGTACACTAACCATTGTGGAAAGTTCCTCCATATGTTCCTGCTGCCGTCCTTACAGGTATTTAAGTTCCCTTTGGAAGCGGAAGATGTCTGACACTTCGCAGTCGTTGTCGCGTTCTTGGCAGATAGATACAAACTGCGAGGGCCTCTGATTATGATCTGTCTTCCGGTCAATATAGCCGGTACGTTCTTGTTCCTTTATTCTGGGAACTCAGAAACCTTATATTTTTCAGGTTATATCATGGTGATTGCGGCCAAGTCCAACGAGGTCCGCTACGCCGCGGTTTTCCTCATAGCAGCCGGATTGTGCGTATCTCCCTGTCACGCAGCTTTAGATACCAGTAGAATTGAGTCGTGGAACAGATATCCGACAGCGCCTTGCATTTTATCTATCATCCCCAACAACACGAGCGGACACTACAAGAAAGCAACCGCATCTGCGCTGTCACTTGCCGTCGCCAATACAGGGTATGTCGTAACTATTTCGATGTATTCCCAACCTTCTTACCTCTACCTCTTAGTGGCTTTGTTGCAACCTTCGTCTACACGCAAGGTAAATAAGCTCCGCCTTTCTTTGCATCGCCAGGCACTCACACACGCCCATAGATCAAGCTCCTCGGTATATTAAAGGACATTCGATCGTGCTCGGTTTTGTTTGCCTGGCGTGTTTGTTCACGGGCCTAAATGTGTGCGTCAACCACTTATTCTCCTCGTTTTTCTGTCTCAAATCATCTACATAACCAGATTGTACTGTATGTGGGAAAATAAAGCGCGCGCAGACGGGCGGCGCCAAGGCAACATCGATGCGTACCAGGAGTTATGGGACGCAGGCAAGACCCGTGCGCCGATCGGCGACCGTCATCCAGATTTCCGCTTTACGCTTTGATCACGATCGTGAATATGTACACTAGTCACGCCTACCGTAAATTGAAGGCATGCTCCCAACACGACTGGCATCTAAATGAAACGGGGGCCGTGTCCGGCTGCATATTGTAGTAGGGAGATAGCTAATGCAGAAAACGTGATAATTGTGATGAAATCGTCAGATATACAGTACTGATATGAGTGAGAAATGTGCACGAAGAACAAGATAATAAGCAATACAGCATGAGGGTGCAACACGTATTCATACATAAAACCTATCGCGCAGTACTGTCAATCCATGTCCACAGGGATATAATGCAGTCAACGTACTTCTTGTTTAGCTGATACAATAATAGATTGAGGTTGAACTTTGCGAGACCGTTAAATAGAGATAGGGATGCTCTGTCCTGAAATTGAGCCTGCAGAAGATCCTCCATGCGAACGTCCGTGCCAGCCATGCGATTCGTGATACCCAGCGAGTGATTGAAAACTTCGATGGTAAAAACCCCCACTTCGTTAGACGACAGCACTAGATCAACCTTGTCAAATTGACGCGGAGAGAACTGGTCAATCGAAAGCAAGATCCCCTTGTCGTATAAATCCTGAGCGCTATATTTGAAGGAACCGAATTGAGGGGATTTCCCAGATCTCTGAAGGTCCCGAAGATGGAAATACTGCTTCGTAAAAGGCATCACGAATCGCTTTTTGCTACATAGTATCCGACCATTTAGTGACACAGTCTGTGCATCAGCAAGAGGACATACCCTTTACCGCGCTGCATGGTGGCCATAGCTGTCTCAACATAGTTGTTATAGCTATTAATTTGATCTTCGAAGTTCTTCTTGCGCTCATTCAGATGTTTCAACGCCTCCGTCATGTTCTCGATCTCCTGCTGCCGTTGCATCCGCATACGGTGTTTGCTGCGAACGTCATTTGCAATGGCGTTCAGGATGCCTTGATAACCGTCCTCGCGAGTGATTTTCCCCAGCTTCTCTAATTCGATCAAAAAGAAGATGGCGTGCGCCTTCACCTTCGTAAAAGACAACCTGCAGCGCGGGACGTATGAGTTGATGAAAGCAAAAAAAGTAAGACAGAATACACACGATCGAATGTCCTCCAAACGGTAGGCGGACTCTTGTCCTGTCGTGGAGGGCATGCGTTTCGGATGCTGCAATCGGTGATCGCTCTCCATCTCGGTCTCAACGATCTCGTCCCAAAGTGATTCGTCATCTTCGGTGACCGGTCGCATGAGCGATTCAACCAGATCCTTCCCAGGCTGCACACGTAGTACAGCCAAAACAGCTCGTTTAGCTTGTATCCAGAGCGTCTTCTCCCCTGCGCGGTGATCTAGGATGGAGCAAGCCTTAGAGAACATCAAATGACTCCATATGTGACTACTCACCTGTAACTTGAGAAAAGCGGTTCGTGAGGTCCAAAGTGATTGGCTTGTCTCGTGCATCCTTCAACTCTTCGTTGCCGAAGTGGGGTACGCCGTCCAATTCGTGAAGGATGACACGGAGAGTGTCTTCGCGAGCCGGAGCCTACACAGATGTCAACGTTGCCCATCAACTCCGAAAGACGCTAAAACTTACCAAGGCGTCTAAGTGCTGCGTCAGCAGGCCATGAATAGCATACACCTCGTTAGGTGTGATATAGATGGGTTTTGGCTGCACGGTAGCGTCTAGGAACTCGTGTGCATGATACTGAGTTTCTGCATCGGGCACATCGGCGACTGTGAATAAGAAAATCAGATATAGGGTCAATAGGAAACAAACGATGAACCTCACCCTCCAACAGCCAAACACCGAACTGTTTGACAGTCTTGTGCACGTAGTCATTGATCGGGATATAGCTTGGACTATCGTCCCCGAATTCCTTGCCACTAGTGATCTGAGCCAATACCTTGGAGATTTGTGCCAGATTCTTCCGAGAAGTAATGTCAACGGTTTTTGTTACGATGTCGAATGTTTCGGGAGTTCTGAGTACAACCTCAACAAGAGTCACGGAGCGGTGCAGGAGACAACGTACATGATTGCTGGGTTGATATATCGGAAATACACCACTCGACCAATGCATGCGGCATACGCTTCGTCGGAGGCGTCGGGGAATTTTCTCTGCGAAGCAGTTGATTTAGCTGACGTCAATTTTGCTATCATACCAATCTTACTTGTAGGGCTGCAAGGGTTTCTCGGGCTAAGAAGCGCATGCCATAAGGCATTCTCTTGGTTGACTGGGTGATAGCTGTGACAAACGCCTCCGTCCACCACTGCAAGACCTGCAGGTCTGGAGGGAAACTGTGAACATATGAGCCCGAATGAAACGTGGCTAAGCTTACGTCGGATATACTCGGGCCTGGTGATGGGGTCATTTAAAGCATCTCTGAAGCTGACCTCCTTCGCTTTCGTTGTCTCTACTCCAGCACGCATCTCCTCGAGGGCTATTCGCGCACGATGAATCTGAAAGTAGACGAAGAGTCAGCCAGGTGAAGAAAAATGCATGCATCCTATCTACCAGAGTAGGATCCGCTTCCAGATCCAAATCATCGGAATCAACTATTTCACGGACAATGGGCTGTAAGGTCTCCCGAACATGGGTCGTTTGCTTGGGCCGCATGTAATGCAAAGCAATGCTGATATACATTGGGTGTTCGCGGACTAATCCTTCGATCGAAGTGGCAGCCGAAACTTCCTCGTTAATAGAGAACTGATAGAATCAATTCAATAAGGATAAGTGGGGAACCTTCACAGTACGGCACTCACTTGGAACAACTTGAGGAGAAGATAGTCTTCCCGACGGTCTTGGCCGTATCCAAAGAGCGTCAACACCACCCTCTCCAACAGACGGCGATTCTTCTCTGAAGCGGAATCTGAAGAAAGCTTGACGAACAGTTTACTCAGATATTCGCCTTTGGCTTGTAACAAGTAGAACAACTGTTGATACAGCTCCAGCTTGCGTTTAGCAGCGTGATCAAGTGTGTTTGGCCCAGCAAAGGGGTCCCCATGAGCAGCCAAGACAGATGCTCTTGCCGCATGAGCCGCGGCATTGTCGGCGCCATAACGCCGACGCGCCTTGATGAGTTCCTCGAAGCTCTTGACGTTCTGCACGACAAGGGCGATTTTGACATCCAAATCGTTGACATCGTTCTCGAGCGCCTGATTCTCACGAATTCTCTCGACCACTTGCTTCCGCATGCGCTCCAGGTCCACCTCTTCCTGGAAGTCGGACTCGGAGTCATCGAGGAGATGGACGAAGTTCTTGATCGTTCCGACGCTGACATTAGTGCCCAAAGTGAGCTGCCGATACTGGTCGCGAGTTTCTTTGGCACGGAAAAGCGACTGGATCTTCACGACTTTGTCAAGGTTCGAGCGGAAGTATTGCATCTTTGCGCGGAACTTCCGTCGTTGCAAGACGCCGCGCAGCAGAGCCTGTAATGCCGTGGCAACGGGGTGGCTTCTCCGAATGTGATCGCGCCATGCGCGATAGTCAAACCGTACAAGCGATCCACGAGCCACGGCCTGAAAGCCAACAACATCTGGCTCAGAGAACTCCAGCTGTTTAGTCTGCTCCCGGTGTCGATTGCGAGTCAAAGCTGCACGAGCCAAAGCCTGGAAACCACCAACAGACTTCGCAATCTCTACCCGCGACAACGCCTTGTTCATGGTCTTATGTTGTTGTCGTGCAAGGTTGGCACGCGCCCGAGCTTGTAACTGCACGAGAACAGGAGTAGCCTTTCGTAGACCCCGTATCAAGCCCAGGAGACGTTTCCGCGCAAGGAAAGTCCGGACAGCGGCTTGAATGCGCACGACTGTATCTTCGACGTCCTCCAGTTTGGCAAGCTGAGCACCTATTCGCCTTCGCACGAGCACCCCTCTCGCTTGCGCCTGCAACGCCACAGTGTAAGGCTCTAAGAGATCCAAGAGATGCAGCTGCTTGGCGATGGCACTCCTCGTCAAGACTCCTCGGGCTGCAGCTTGCAAGGCGATGATAGGGCCGATAATTGGTCTAGCTGCGAATACTTGAAGCATTTTTTGACGCTTTCGCTGCACGAGCCTTGCACGGGCCACAGACTGCATTTTGCAGACCGAGACTTTGCTACTCCTGAGAGCACCCTTCAGTTTGTTGAACCTGCGGCGAAGAAGATAACCCCTGGCATGGGCATGGATCTTCGTGAACGTCCTAGAAAGTGCTCGCAACTGTCGCAAGTGAACAAACCACCTTCGCCTGAATATAACAGCCCTAGCCGTTGCTTGCAACGAAATTGCCCATGGTACAAGATCAGCTTGCTTTTCTCGGTGGTGGTCGATGGTTCTTCGGGATAGAACACCCCTACATTGAGCTTGTAGACGTGGTATGTATCGTTCTGCAAGATTCAAACGAGCGCGCTGTGTCGCGTGATTCTTGCGTGCTAGATATGCACGGCCAGTAGCTTGCGCCTTTATGATTGATGGCTCGTTCTCAAGCAGAAGGCGATCACGACCTAATGAGCGTCAGCGCGTAAGCCCGGACACCAAAGATGACGCGACTCACGCTCTTCCTCTGTCTCAACCTCGACTTCCGGCTCCTCGTTGATCTCTTTGGCAAGCTCTCGTCCGACATTGCCGAAATTTGGCATAGGAACACCAGCGTCCTTGAGACCCTTCTGTGTTCTTTGCAGCTGGTCATCAGAGAACTGCAGTCGACCTAAGAGATTTCCAATTCTTTCTGCTAGTCCACGACGAGCGAGAAGATGACTGCGGACAGCCAGTTAGTATCAAGCCGACGAAATGAGATGCAGTTAATGAGCACCTGAGTGCATGTATGCAGTAAATAACCTTGGGTAGATTCTTCTTCTCATATAGATCTGTTAGCTCAAAGATAAAACTCTGTAGGGTATGGTTGAGAATCAAGACAAGAGAAGACTCAGCAAATATCACTTGCCTCGGGGAGACCGACTTCCCTAACAAAGTTGACGAAGTAGTTGATATTGTCTGAATGTCGAAAATCCAATTTAGGCGCCTCGTATATTCGACGCACGACAGCTTCGCCTTGAAAAACCCGAACCAGTTTCGCAAGGACGACGCCATTGCGCAGGCCCTCCTCCATCTCAACTACGCCGAACGCGAGCTCCTCGCCAAGACAACCCTCAACCCACTGCTGAGCTTCACCAACATGGCAAAGATACTCGTAGGCCTGCAGCAGATGCCTCTGCGTGTCAGCCCATAACCCTCTTGTGAGACGCGCTGATGGAAGGGGTGACGCCGGCGCACTTGGTGCCTTGTCGCGGGACAGCTTCAGTCGCCCTGGTATACCAGCGACGTCTTCCGCAGTCGTCACACCCGGTATGACGAGTTCGTCGGTCTTTGCACGCGGTTCGCCCCATTCGCGACCGACTAGCCGTTTCTCCCGGAGAGCCTGGCGGTCCTTCTTTATCTCGTCTTGGCTCTTGGGCTGGCTGGCATCGATCCAATCCTCGTCAGCATCGCCACTCGCTATTCGAGGTAGGTGTTTGCCCAGCTTCCGACCGACAATCATATTTTCTCCGTAAGTACCCGCCTTCCGGCTGGGCGTATGGGT
The DNA here is from genome assembly GCA_004681135.1 of Hericium alpestre. Lineage (NCBI taxonomy): Eukaryota > Fungi > Basidiomycota > Agaricomycetes > Russulales > Hericiaceae > Hericium > Hericium alpestre. The sequence continues at coordinate 9,307 of SFCI01000211.1, read as the reverse complement.
AGATGGCCGGTACGGGGCAGGAGACATGACGGAAGAAGGTGGCTGAAAGGAATCAAGGACGGAGCTGGTTGGATGCCGGGACGACGAAGGCGTCGAGGGTCCTTTCATCGGACTGGCACTTTGAGAACGCCAAGATGGCTGAGGAGCAGTAGCCTTATCCGGCGAAGATGCTGCATACCGGCCAGTGTATATTGACGCTGGTCTGCGCTTGAGTGGTGATGGTATCTCTGCGCTCGCATTTGTGGCGGTCGAGGAAACATAGTCTCCTGTAGGGTAATCGCCCTTTGGATAGAAAGACGAGCGATTGGATGTCTCCCCACGACTGGATGCCTCGCCCGAGCTGTGCAGGGTACTGTCTAGGGTATTGGCGCGACGCGAACGTGTAGGGGTCGACAGATCGGTCTGGGAAGTTGATGGAACAGCATATGCGCTCAGTTCTTTGACACTCGATATAGATGATGACTGCAACGCGGTCGAAGTGGGTAAATGAATGCGGTTGGGCGTCGGTGTCGCAAATGAACCTGTGGGGGAATCGGGGTATTCGACAGTAACACCCGTGGTATTGGGGGATAATGGCGAAGCAATGATGGGGGCTGGCATAGTGCGTCGCTTGAGGTAAGATGGGGTCCGCACCGAGTCAAGCTCTGCACTAGATTTCCTCGGTTCGAAGGGTGACTGATCTGTGGATATCGTTCGTGTCCTGCTGGTATACGGTGAAGATGGGGGCACCGGGCTCTGTTTCGCGTCCGGCACTGGGATATCCTTGGATTCAAGAGAGGGTGACTTCGGCTCAGCTCCAGCTTCAGCCCGGACGCGTTCCTCCCACTTCCCGCGAACCGCATCCAAACTGCTCCCCACCCGATGTGTCGGAGCCCATCGTCTGTTTGCTATAGAGGATGAGCTGGATCCAGTGGGAATAGGGCTAACCGTGGACACAGAGCCTGCTCTTGAAAGCGATCCGGTGCTTCCTCGCGATGAAGTGCGCTCGAGTAGTCGCGTCTGGTATGCGAAGGCCCTGTTGGAACCAGTCGAATTTGTAGAGTTCGACCGGTCCATAGTCGTATCAATTCGTTTCGGGTCGTCAGCCTCACAAAGAGGTGGAAAGGGAGTGTAGACGGAGGGGCTAGTCGTAGAAGAGGTTTGTGCATGAAGGGTCTTCAGCGGCTAGCACTTCTGCCGAACGCGACCGCGCGACCCTCCACTTCCACTCAACTTCCATTTCCGGTGTCCTGTGGCTGAGCGGCACGTTCTCTGTATCTCCTCCAACCTATGCCAAAGAACATATCTATAAAATGGGCATGGCATGGGCAGACTCTACCGACTAAATGTCACTGCAAATTAAACCATTCGCATTAAACAAAAGTACAGACTAAATAACACAAGATATCAAATCGAATAAGATCGAGCATCGCAGCAGCTCAGCTGCATGAGTACATACCACGGCTAGCTCGATGTCCTGGGATGGAAAGGACGTATCACTGGTCTATGAAGCAAGCGTCTAGAGTTTCGATGACCCTGCAGTCTTGCCGCTCGACAACCTTTTCTCCCACTCTGCTCTAGCGACCTTACGAAGTTCATTCTTCAGTATCTTGCCAGCTGGGTTCCGAGCTATGAATAAGGGTCAATACGTTGCCTTGCATCATGCAGATAATGACATACGCAGCCTGTCCTCGGAGAACAGAATCATAACAGGCACCGCGAATCTGGGAAGCCTGAAAAGACGGACTTAATGACCGAATTTGCAGATAGCCTGACAACCTTACCTCTTGCGAGCAGTGTCTATTACCTCTTCCTCCTTGACTTTGCCATGGTATGCCGGCTTCACAGATACGACGACTGACACAAGCTCACCCAGTTTCTTGTCGGGCACCGCCACGGCTGCCACCTCGAGCAGTCGGTCGTCCGCAGAGACTGCGTTCTCCACAGAAACCGAGTCGATGTTCTCCCCTCCCCGAATAATAAGGTCCTTGACTATATAAAGGTGAGATGAAGTGTCGGTCGAAAAAAGACTTGACATACTTCGGTCGCGAATGTATAAGAATCCCTCATGGTCCAGATATCCGATGTCGCCTGTCCGGAGCCAACCATCCTGGGTTATCGCGGCGGCCGTAGCAGCTAGTCGGAATAGTTTAGGCCTACCCCAGGAACGATACTCCATAATAGACGCACCTGCATCCCCCCAGTATCCTTTCATGATATCCGGCCCTCTCCTAATCAGTAATTCAGCACCTCGCCTGGGCGGGATAGGATGACACCCACAGCCACACTTCACCCATTTCCCCGGGCGGAACCGCTTTGTCGTTCTTGACGATTAGAATATCGCACACAGGTGCTGCAAGGCCTCTGATGACGTTGTGAGCCAATACTTCTACAGCCAAGGACAGCGGAAACGACGCACGCGCTCGTTGGCCTAGCCGTATAGTCCTCACCAGCAAATCCGACAGCAACACTATTCGTTTCTGTGAGGCCGTACGCCTGGCTCCTGATAGTCCATTACTGAAATGAGTTTAGTTCGCCAACTGGAGAAAAACGTTCATACATGACCGCACTGGGGAATGCAGTACGAGAGCTCTCGACTAGCCAATCGGGTGCAGGTGCTCCTCCAAAGAGAAGGCCAGTTAATGGAAGAGATCCAGAAGCACTGTTGATCAGGTCCGAGACCATGGATGGTACACTGTACAGAATGAAGCTCAGAAGACAAAGACCTGAGTGTTCAAAGGAATGACTTACCCTCCGGCGAGCGTGATGTTCTCTTTCTTGATCAACCTGAATGAGAATGTCTCAGAGAGTGGTAGTACTATAGATCATCGGGATGTGCAGACCTTGCGCCTAGACTTGACATTAGCACCGAGAATACAAAATAGACACGGATCACACACCTTCGTCTGGTATCCATTTCCTCATGAACACAACCTTCATGCCGCCGAATGTAGCAATCATCTAATCAAGGGGAGTTAGATCAGACGAACAAGGGAGATTTTACCCGGAAACACACCGACAGGCTCGTGCTGCCCGTAACGTGGAACAGGGGCACAGAAACGAGAATAGCAGCTTGAGGGACGTTAGACGGTGCGCCTGGCAGCGAAGGGAGGGCGTCTCCTCGGCGGAGGAGTGCTCGCCTAGATGAAGCGAGAACCTGTCCCACCCAAAATTAGCGAATCGTTTCCCGAAAAAATACTTGGGCCCACGTTGAACAGATTCGTCAGGAACATGCGGTGGGTACTCAGCACTCCTTTCGGTAAACCTGTCCTAAAGTTCATATATCAGAATTGCCCAGGTTGCTGCGACTAACAGTTGACGCGAAAACTCACGTTCCCGAGGTGAAAATTACAATCGCATTATCCTCGGGCGAAAGATTCGGGTTTTCCTCCAATATCTGACGAGCATCGCCCTTGTATGAATCCATGATTTCCGACCAGAGACACATTCCCTTCCACTCGCCCTTCCCTTCGCGGTGTTCCCAAACGAGAATCCCAGTAGTTCCTGCTTCCTTTGCTATTGAAAGTGCATCATGTTCTAGCATATCCGCACGCTCGGGATCGACTATCGCTAGCTTGCATTGTGTGCGTACAAAACAATGCCTCGTAGGTTCTAATGGGAGCCAGCTGTAGCAGAGAGGCGTTCACATAGTATAGTTATAGTTTCAATAAAGCACTCACGCATTCACTAGAACAGGCACGGCTCCTATGACATGGCAAGCCCAGAAAGCTACAAGATAGTCCGGGAAATTACGGGAGCATATGACAACCCTGTTCCCCTTCCGGACCCCGTACACGTGTTTGAATATCGATGCAGCCTTCAATGAGCGTTGGAAGGCCTCTCCATAAGACAACCTGCGACCCTCAAATACTATGTACGTTAGATCCCCATATTGACCAGTGGCCCATAACCAGAAGTGACGGAGGGAAGGCCAGAGGTTCTTGTACACTCGTTGAACCCGACCGTCGACGAGACGCGTCTCAAGCTCGTGTATCTGCCCGGGAGCGCATAGTGTCGCCGTTGCTGCACAGCGTGGTGAACTGGAAATAGCATGAACGAATAAGGTTGTTACGCACCCTCGGAAAGCGATAGCTTAGGAATCCACGTCATTGATGGCCACGGTGGGGTATAAAGCAATACGAGTCACGGAGAAGACAGAGGACGGGGAAGGTTGAGCACGACAGCAGAGGCTTGTGGAGGCTCTTGTCAAGGCAGTTCGGTATACCAACTTCTTATTTATGCGTGGGTCTTACGAAGGGGCACAGATTCAGAACTGCCATTTGCGCATCCGGCTGCATGCTCGAATCGAACAGATGCAGCCGACAAACTCCGCGGATCTCATCTGACGTCTCCAATTCATGATGGATGATGCGTGAGAGCACGGCAATTCCCCATCCATGGAAGAATCGTTCAGGGCGGTATGTACAGGGAGAGAAGGACCGGCTACGCCGACACTACTGATCATTGTTGTGTTGGTGATCATGACAAGGCTGTCCGAGAGGCGTTTGTAGTGCGGAAGTGGCGAGGATGCAGGGGGGAGATGCTGACAGGCATAGTAAAGGGCGATCTGGAAGAATAGAAGTAGAAAGCTGGCGCTGCAGCTGATGACGGTGTACGCGATTCCTCCGAGGAAATAAGAAGAGTGGACGCGTCGGAGTCCAATTCCAGCCCAACCAGCGCCCTCGACGCGTCGACGCGCCGGATCTGGCATCTTCCTCTCTCCCATGCCGTCTTCACAATTGTCCCTAGAGTCTCTCGTTCTTTCGCACATACCACAGGCGAGACAAAACGATGCTCTGAAGAATGAGCTAATCTTGCATTGCACCGACATTCTCAATAGGTACGCACGCCCTTGCACGAACCCGAGGCGCGCTGCATCAGCCTTTGGTTAACCCATGTTCTAGCCGTATCGGTCAAGCCACCGAAACAGACCTCGGACATCTGTCTGAACTTGTCAAGCGCCATCGTCCGTTATTTTCACTATAAAACTATATCAGTCTGATTGTCATCTGATTCAGTTGCACAAACGCGTCCCGATGGCGTCTCCTCGTTACAATTCACCAACCTACTATCGCGGCTGCTTGATCAGGTATTTGCGCTCATGCATCCCATTGAGAAAGGCCAATAAAACTATGCAGCCGGTTCTAGCTAGGAAGCCCGACTGCTTGCTTTTCTTACACGCGTTAGCATCTTCCTCCCGACCCCAGGCCGCCAGATCGTCTTTCTTGCCGTCTCTTGCCCCACCACCACCAATGCGCACCGCCCCAAACCTACTTCCTACCGCTTCAGTCCCTTCCCCGAAACCGAAGGGCAAATCAAAAGCCGATATTTTGCGAGAGTATCGTATCCGAAGTGGTAAGCACCACTCGGATTTGTGCTGGAGACCCCTTAATATCTACTTTTCTCGTTAGGAAGACCTCATCTTTCAGAAGATTTGCTTTTACGAGACACACTCTACCTTCTGCAGGGTATTTCCGGCAAATATATTCAATTCTCCGGTGTGAATAATGACGAACAGAGCATGCAACTCGTGTTCATAGAGGACAATGTAAGGTTGTCTGCCTTGAATAAAGACGAGGTCTCATCTGGATTCAAGGGACACATTATACCCGCCCCGACGAAGGCGCTGATCCACAGACTGTCCGAAGTCGGTCATTTGTATACGCTGGTCGACACATACGTTCAGGAACAAGAACGAAAACCAGGTATAGGGATGATCGAACAGAGCCTCTGTCACCACCTACAATCCCAGTTGACCGAGTATTATCGACTCATTGCCGTGCTGGAATCGCAGATGGCGACCTCACTCAAGCCATCCACGGCCGACTCGCCTACAAATGTCATGAACGACGACTCTGACATCCGCCTGGCTGAAAGCGGGCTAACATTAAAACGTCTTGACGTTTGGGTGAACGACTGGAGACTGCGAATGCGGATGATGAGTGTGTGTGTGAAAGCTGCCAGAGGTATGACATCAATCGTAGATCTTGCCTCGTTCTAACGTCTTCAAGACATGCACGGTGGCGCTCTGGTTAACTTGATCCATAGCTATGCGGAGAACGGAGACCCCTTTGTGAGGCGATTTACAGATCAACTACTAGAGGAGGTACCCGTGCTCCATTGCCAGTCCTCGCGTCCGACTGACATTGGCACCAGGTTTCAAAGCCCTTTTTCGAGACGCTTCATAAATGGCTTTTCTCGGGCGAGCTGCACGATCCATACACGGAATTTTTCGTCGCCGTGGACCCAGAACTCGCACACGTGCAATACATACATCCTTCCGGCGGATTTGGTCAACTCTCCGGTGATGGTGGCTTCGGTGGCCTCGCGGGCGATAACGACGACCTTTCTGGGGAAAGGGAGAGCGGCCTCAGACTGTGGGAAGGAAAGTACCAGTTCCAAAAGGAAATGCTGCCGACATTTGTGGGGGAAGGCTTCGGCAGGAAGGTGCGCTCCGGATCAACTGGCCTGCTTATCTGCATCTCAAGTGCTGCGATAGATATTCTCCACGGGGAAAAGTTTAAATTTCATTCGGTACAGTTGCCACGATACCGACTGGATCGCGACCAGGGAGAAATTGAACACGACAGGTGACAGTGAGTTCATCTTTTAATTGCATGTTGATATTGCGGCTCACGTCGGGATAGCCCTGCAGTACAGCGACATCTCGGGGTTGGAGCGCTCTATTGATGCTGCATATCGAATCGCAAGCCAGCGCCTGTTTGATGTCTTCTTTGAGAAATTCCGGCTCCTGGATCATCTGCAGGCGTTGAAGAACTACCTGTTTTTGGGCCACGGAGACTTCGCCGAACAGTTAATGGAGGCCCTTGGGTACGTCCGTACATATTCGTCCTCTTGGCACTGAATTCAAAACCTTAGTCCCTAGGCCAAATTTATCCCGACCGGCCAATGCGTTGTACAGGCACAACTTGACAGCCACTCTGGAGACAGCCATCCGCTCATCCAATGCTCAGAATGATCCGCCGGACGTTCTTCGCCGCCTCGATGCGCGCATGCTCGAGTATACCCATGGCGAAATTGGTTGGGACGTTTTCACCCTGGAGTACAAGGTCGACGCGCCTATCGACACTGTGTTGGATCCCGAGGCGATGATCAAATACCTGAAACTGTTCAACCATCTTTGGAAGATCAAGCGCATCGAGAGCGCTCTCACGAAGAGTTGGATGAGAGTCGTGAGCGGCACGAGGGTGTTCATTCACCTGCCAGGTGGGCTCTACCTGCCCCCAGTGTTTGGGTTTCATCTCACGTCTTTTAGAATTGGAACATGAATGGCACCAGATCCGGCTGGTTGTTGCTGAGATGATCCATTTCATCCGGCAGATGGAGGCGTACTGCCAGCTCGACGTCATCGAGTGTTCCTGGAAGAGCCTTCTCGACTTCATACATGAGAAAGAGGGTGACTTGGACGCCCTTATTGGCGCTCACCGATCATATCTGGACCGTATGGTCCGAAAGATCCTTCTCATTAGCTCGAAGACGGGTAGAGAGGTGCGCTGGCATGTCAACTGTCATGTCCCTTCACTCTGACTTTTTGAGAAGGAGACCATGCTCAATCAAGTGCGAGATGCCTTCACGACCATCTTGCAGTTTCGTGATGCTGCGGTAGGTTGAATTCGACGGAAATCTGTATCATTATTGACTACTTTCAGGATAACTTCTATAATTACTGCCTTACTGAGTCCGCAAGGCGAGATGCCGAGCGGGACGACCAGCGAGTGAGTCTATCCATGTATGCAAATTTTACTGCTTCGCCGACCCACATTGTCCATCAGGGTGTCTTTACTGGGCATCAACCAGGCAGCACGGCGCAGTCGACGGACCAGCTATCTCGTATTCTGCAGCAAATCAAAGATTACAGCGTCGCATTTTCAGAGAGGACGCAAGCAATTGTTCATGGGCTGCAAAGCCATTCCGACCTCGATTGTCGATTTCTTGGGATCCGTTTATCGTTTTCAGACTTTTATAAGGCGAAAAAGGATCATTCTCAACAGAGGTAGCACAGTTGTCAGCAGTCGCAAACATTGTTGTATGTATGAGTTCATGTTGTCAAAAATATATTATCCACTTGTACAGAGTGACCGTTACACTATGGCTAACAGGTGAGCGTGCCTCTGACAGATCAATTCTTAGGTGGACGATACAATTTGAGCGCGAGGGAGCTGCAGACAACTGATACAGATCTGAACATCACGGTGAGTGGAGATCCACATAACATTCATCTTGCGACTTACGATAATGCCATAGCAAGGGAACCCCAAACAGGATCAAGTCTTGCGTGACCTGCCGGATAGATGACGCCAGCTGCAATGGGCAACGCAGCCGTGTTATACATAACCGCCCATAACTGCCAGAAGGAACGCTGTCAGCAAGACCTATCGACAGTTGAGATCTCGAGGGACAAGGCTTCTTACGAAATTAAATTTCACGCGTCTAAACACAGTGCGTGCGAGATCTACTAGCGTCAAAAGGCATTGAAGATCCGAAGATACGAGGATGAAGGAGGCGCTCGACAGGGCGACATCACCTACACAGGGCAGATATGTCAGCGACTGAACAGCGTTGGACGGAACTCAGGGAACACACTTCCTGAACCGACCGCAACAGCAACGTCTGCCGCAGCCAGTGCCTATCCGTCGATCAGCATATGTTCCATAGGGTCCCTTCTAAAGTTGTGCTCACCGGGGCATCGTTAATACCGTCGCCGATCATGGCGACAATGCACCGTTCATTCAGCCTCTTCCCAAAAACCCCACGCCAACGCGAACTTTGCTTTTTGACGCCAACCCGCTGAAGCCACTGTATTTTCTGTGCCTGAAATGCACCTGTGAGCTTCTCTCATGTTCCGAAGCCCTTGAAGCCATTCGCTCTCACCTTTTCATGGGGAAGCACCTCTGCGATAACGTTCTCCGGGGGGATCCCGACCGAGTTCGCCACGGCCTGCGCCGTCTTCAGGTTATCCCCAGTTATCATCCAGGTCGCGAGGCCCTGCGACTGCAGGCGCGAGACCACCAGGCGAGCATTAGGCCGCACCGGATCCGCGACGGCAAAGAGCGCGAGGATCCTGTAGGGCGCCGCGCTCGGGCTGGTATCCGCCACGCCTTCACGAAGCGCCAGCAGCACCACACTCTTGGCCTCGAGCTTCCAGGCTTCCAGACGATCGGACGCCGACGCCCCGACAGCGGCTCCGTGCTCCTCCATCCACTTCTCGTTCCCTATGATTGCGGTGCACTGCCGCGCCTCGAAGCGCGCTTTCAGCCCTCGGCCCGCACTCTCCTCGAAGGCAGTCCCTGTGCTAGGCACGGCGCCG
>SFCI01000021.1:0-56634 GCA_004681135.1 Hericium alpestre | reverse complement strand
AAACGCGCCTGTCACAAGCTTGAGGATCACGGAGTGCCAGGACCCTCGAACACCATACAGATCCACGATCGCCTTCCATAAACAGAGCATGTCCTGCTCGGCAACGGTACTCCGCCTGACGCCAAACTCTTGTCCCTGAATTCTTACCAGGAAGTATGGCTACTATAGACCGCGAGAAAGAGCCAGCATCGCTCCAGCAACTCGATAACTTCCTGTTGTACGGCTGACTTCACCATCGGGTCACGGTGAAACCCAAGCTTTCCTCCTGGTCTCCAAACACACTGGACTCCGCCCGATGGGTCCAGCATCGGCGGTAAGGCTTTTCATTTCCTGGAGCTGAGCTCGTCTGTGCTAGCTCTAGGCGTTCTTTGGGAATTTGTAATTTCCTGCTGATATCCCGCTGGTCGAAAGCCGGTAATAGCCAGCGCTCCGGCTAGGTGTGTGCTTCTTGAGTTCTCCGCCTACGGTGGTTCCTTCGATCGCGACACGCCGCTTTCCGAGCACTCGCAGTTAGTGACAGCACTGTGACAGCGCGTTCCTTGTCGACACTTCTGGTCTGCTTCCCGCTGCTGCCTAACGGACGTATCTTCTACACCATGCAACATCTAGCAGGCCATTTTACCCGGCGGCCCTCGCATGCCATCTATGGAGCAGACACGTTGCAGGATTCGTTGCATGGGCCATCGGATGCATTTTGCAGCTAATCCAATTTCGTCCGAAGTTACCTACGTATGTAATTGACATGATGGTCACAGGCACTCCTTCATCTTGCCCAGTCGACGCAAATCACGAATCTCGTCATCTCAAAGTTCGCGCATGATCTCTCGTCCTAGTAATTTTCGGCACGCGGCTGCACGAGTTCCTTTCGGGCAAGTATGAACCAGAGCGCCAACACAGGGCAACATTTTCTCCAGGGACCAAATCTAATCCATAGCCGCCATGAGGAGCTAGCAGTATGGCGGTTCAGGAGTCCGAAGCATAAGTAGCCTGCGTTCTTGGAAAGACAGGACATCCCCTCCAGGCCCCCACTTTACGACGTCCTTACGAAGCCTTACGATCGGCATGTCTGCGATGCCACCCAGGTGCTCCACCCTTATTCTTGATATCGGCGACGTCCTCTTCACGTGGTCCCCCAAAACGACGACTTCCATCTCACCACGTACCTTGAAGAGCATCCTCTCGTCACCGACATGGCACCGTTACGAGTGTGGACGCATCTCACAAGACGAATGCTACCGTCTCATCGGCGAGCAGTTCTCTCTTGATCCCACCGAGGTGCAGCAGGCATTCGCAGACGCCAGAGATTCGCTTCAGCCGAATGACTCCTTCATTGGTTTCGTCCGCGCTTTGAAGGCAGAGTCCAATGGCAAGCTTCGCGTCTTCGCCATGTCGAACATTTCCCAGCCAGACTACGAAGTCCTGCGTACCAAGCCTGCAGACTGGTCAGCGTTTGACGAAATCTTCACATCGGCCGCCGCAGGGATGCGCAAGCCGAACCTCGGCTTCTACAGGCACGTCCTGGAGAAGACCGGCACGGACCCGCATTCGGCTGTCTTCGTCGACGACAAGCTGGACAACGTGCTCGCCGCGCGTTCGCTCGGTCTCCATGGCGTCGTTTTCGACAGCCCCGACAACGTTCGGCAGGCCCTTCGCTACCTCATGAGCGATCCCGCGTCTCGCGGAGAGAAGTTCCTGGAGGCGAGAGCCGGCCAGCTGGAGTCCGTCACGGATACTGGTCTCCAGATCGGCGACAACTTTGCCCAGCTTCTTATCCTTGAGGCGACAAACAACCGGTGAGCATCGCATCGAACCTGTCACCTACCATTTATCTGACAGGCGCATTCAGGGCACTTGTAAACTATGTGGAACACTCCCACAAATGGAATTTCTTCCGAGGTGAGTGATTCGGCAACGCTGACGAGATGAAGCTGAACTCGGCTCTTTCGCAGAGAAACCCTTACTCACGAGTGACGAATTCCCTTATGACCTTGATACGACCTCAATCGGCCTGACTGTAACGCATCCCGGCGATGCGATCATGGATTCCGTGATGAATGAAATGCTTCAATATAGAGACGAGGATAGTATAATCCAAGTATGTCGATGCCGTCTCGTCCTTTTGCCATGACGCCGGGCTGACAGTCTGCTGCAGACGTACTTCGACCATCTGCGCCCCCGTGTCGACCCTGTTGTGTGTGTCAACGTCCTCACCCTGTTCTACTCGCGGGGACGAGGGTCCGAGCTCCCGCAGACGCTCGACTGGGTCCAACATGTCCTAGAGAACCGTGCGTACGTGGAAGGCACGCGGTACTACGAGACGGCGGAGTGCTTCCTGTACTTCCTTAGCCGCCTGTTGGAGACCGCAAAAGACGCGAAGCTGAACGCGCTGCTGAAGCCCCTGTTGAAGGAGCGTCTTCAGGAGCGCATAGGCGCTTCGGGAGATGCGTTGGCATTGGCGATGCGCGTCCTTGCGTGCGCTACCGTGGGCGTCCCGGACGAGATGGATATGCGGCAGTTGCTGCCGCTGCAGTGCGAGGACGGCGGTTGGCCGGCGGGATGGGTGTACAAGTACGGGTCCTCCGGGGTCAAGATTGGAAACCGTGGTCTCACCACAGCGTTGGCGCTCAAAGCTATCAAGTCCCTGGAGAAGACCCGGACGCGTCATGTTCCCGCAGCCATCGATACGGCCCGCGCGGTTGCCTTGGACAGCCCCACGTCGCCTACAACCCCAGTATCGCCCTCGGGCAGCCAATCGTGGAAACGCTCCTTCGGGAAGGGCATTCGGGCGTACTTGCGCAACATGTGGCACCCTGGGAAGCTTCGCGTCGCTGTAGTGTAGGAGGCTTGTGGTGGTTGAGGGAAGTGCGGCGTGGCCGCGCCTGTTCGGAAGGATTGAATCATACATGCTCGTACTCATGTCCTCTGGCAAGGACTGTTGGAATTTGCTCTGTAGATGTTCTAGTCTGCTATCGTTGTTGTACTAAAGTTTCCGCGGATTTGTATAGATCGTTTCCATTAGATGAGCCTACATGTCTATTGCAGTTCGGATGCTCTTCTTTTCGCCGTGCTCTGATTAAGTGTGGTATTTAGCATCGCAGGAATGGAACTGATCAAGTTCTAAGGTAACGCTTGTAAACTGCGTTATCGGTCTCCTCCACATAGGGATATCCCAGCTCCTCCAAGAATTCATCAAATTGAGTCGACTCTTCGGGAGGGGCCTGGATGCCTGCAAGGACCCTGCCAAGGTCTAACAAACGGGCATGAGGTCCAGTTCAAAGGAGACGACGAGGGTAAATGGACGAACCGGCTCCATGATTTCGATAGTGAAACAGGGAGATGTTCCATCCCTTATGGAGAGAGGATAGGAACCTTCGCAATGCGCCAGGGCGTTCGGGAAACTCTGGTCAACGGGAGATCAGTCAACAGCGCTGGTGGCGCTCGTTTGTACGTACCGAATCTGAACACGCGCTCGTTCTGTACATCCGAGATCCCACCAATCATGTATCGAGCGTGGCTTTTCGCCAACTCGTTGTCGCTGATATCATGTCCCTTCATGCCTTGTTGTTCTAATGATGACAAGACATCTTCGACTTCTTTGGCACGAGAGGTAGTCTCGAGCTTGAAGGATAAGAAGACGTGTGCGCGGTCAGCAGAACTGTAACGATAAACAAACTCAGTCACAGCCCGGGGATGGATGACTGTGTGGAGTTTGAAGAAGCTGCATGTAAGGAAGGTAAGCACAACACATGATGCGTAAAGGAAGAAAGGAACACGTGCCTTCCAGGCTTTTCAGGGATCTCTATGCTCAATAGCGCTTCTCTGCCTTCACCCAATTCAGCACGTTCAGCCACAAATCGCAAACGGTCGAAGTTCATGTTGGCGCCACTAATGACGGCGACGAACTTCTTCTCAGCCCCGATAAGCTGGTTGTCGATGATGTGACGTTTCAGACCTGCAAGGGCGAGAGCACCCGCGGGCTCAGTGATGGAACGTGTCTCTGAAGGTAAAACATGAGTCGATACCAAATAGGAATGGTGGCAGCGTTACCCTCGAAGATGTCTTTGATCGCAGCACAGATCTCGTCGTTATCGACTTTAACGATCCCGTCCAACAGCTCCTTGCACACCCGGAACGGTTCTTCTCCGACCAGCTTGACGGCAGTGCCATCGCTGAAAGGTCCGACCTCTGAGAGTGTCACCCGTTCCCCACGTGCTAGACTCTTTGCCATGGCGTCCGCATCAAACGTCTCGCAGCCAATCACTTGGGTGTTGGGACTGCCAATGCGTTTCACGTATTCACAGATGCCCGCGACGAGACCTCCCCCACCGACGGCCCCGAAAATAGCATCCAGACGGTCCGAATCGGGAAGCTGTTTGAGGATTTCCATCCCCACTGTGCCTTGACCGGCGATGACGAGAGGATCATCGTAAGGAGGCACGAAGATCAATCCGTGGGCCTCCGCTAGGCGTGAACATTCAGCTTTGGCTTCGTCGAAATCGGTGCCGTGCAGGACGACCTTGGCACCTAGTCGAGACACATTGCGGACTTTGATCGTGGGCGTGTTTTCCGGCATTACGATAGTGCATGGGATGCCTAGTCGGCTTCCAGACAATGCGACGCCCTGTGCATGGTTGCCTATCGATGTCGAAGATTTTCAGAATACGAGAACACGGAGATGGGTTAAAAATCAACGCATGCCTCGGCAGGGTTTACGCACACTAACCAGCACTGCAGGTGACCACGCCCTTCCATCGTTCTTCCTCTGAGAGGCTGGCCATGAAGTTATATGCCCCCCGAATCTTGAAGCTGAAGACTTCATGCAGGTCCTCGCGTTTAAGGAAGATCTGGTTCCCGAGCTTCGCGCTCAAGTTAGGAGCATGGACCAGGGGCGTCTCCTTGATGATTTCATAGACTTTGGCAGTCAGAATGAGGCGAAGATAGTCTGGGGTCTGCGACGGCAGAATATGGTGCGGGGAAAGACGAGGCCAGCGTACTGGCTCTGGAGCACGAGATGAATATTCGATAGTTGCTGAGGACATCACAGCAGTAGAAACGACAGGCCACTTAGCTCTACACTATGCGCGATGTGCGAGTGATGTCCCCGTCGCGAGCAATGAGTTGAGCGTTCCTGTATGTCAAGAGTCAAAAGCGTTGTGGTGTCCGGCCCGGCAGGGCTCGGCAGACGCCGGTCGGTGGACGCGCCAGACTGAACGCGCCTGGCAGATATTGCACGTCGGCGATAAGAGGGAAGGGGCCCGCCCTAAAGTCAGGTCACGTCTCTCTCTCCTGTAGTCTTGGTCTTTCCCAACACATCCCCCACCTTCAAGCTTCTCTCCTGGCATGGTCCATCCCGTTTCCATGGGCCCTCCCCTCTCTCCAAAGGAGCCTCGACGCTCTGGGAGGCGAGCACCCCCCTCTGGCTCCAACAGCACCTCCAAGTCCCCAGATTCCCCAGCCTCCGAATCCACCCCTCGTCCATCTCAGTCCAACCAACGACCTGCTCTCTCGTCCACCAATAGCTCAGGACGCAACAAACGCTCCAAGCAAGAAGACCTCGACGATCTTGCCGACGACATCCACAAGAACGGCACCAACGGCGCCGCCTTCCCCAATGGCAGTGCTCGCAACAAGCGCAAGATCAAGGACAAAGACAAGATCGTCACGGAAGTCACGATCGAGGCCGTCGTGTCGAAGCTCGAGCCATCCGTTGGAGACGCCGCTGTCGATAACATCGAACCCGAGGAACAGGAGGGCATTACGCGCTGCGTCTGCGGCAGTACTGGTGAGTCCCATCGCGTTCCATTTCATCTCTCTTCTCACGATCGCACTCTTTTCGGCCGTGAAGGCGAGGATGAAGCGGACGCCGGAGAGTTTATGGTCCAGTGCGAGACGTGCGACGTGTGGCAGCATGGCCTGTGCATGGGCTATGAGGCTGAGGATCAACTTCCGAAAGGCGAATACCATTGCGAGCAGTGCAGGCCTGATATGCATGTCGAACTTCTTAAGTCCGTCTACCTCTGACCCAACGCTCGTCCCTCTTCCTCACCTTCCTACCATGCGCCTCAGGAAACTAGCCAGGCGCGTCCGCCACTCTTCCAGTGGCCTACACCACAGCAGCAGCGGCACTACTCGCGCGTCCCGCTCTCATTCTCCTTCCCACCTTCTGAAACCCGCGAAGCGACGGAACACTATGAACAGCAGGGATGCAGCTTACGACGAGAGCCTGAAGGAGATCATGGAGGCGACGGCTGCCGAGGCTGCCGGGGTTCATAAGGCGCCTTCGTCCGTCAGTGGAAGCGTCGTCGGCCACGGTGACGTTGGGGAGCAGAACGAGACAGAGCAGAACGGGAGGAAGAAGCGGAAACGGGCAGAGGATGATCCGTATGCCTTGTCCTTGTGCTATTCGAGGCGTATCTGACAAAGTTGACTATCTAGGGTGTCTGCCAAGCGCACAAGATCTGTCTCCACGATGTCGGAACGACCAGCCCCATCCAACACGAATCGCGAAGAAACGCCAGTCAGCACAGTTGCTACAAAGGCGGCGACGATGCCTGCCCCGCCAGTACCAACCAAGTCGCGCAATCGACGCGGAGGCGGAAGGAAGTCGGCTATACACGCCCAAGACCTTGCCTCAGTGGATTGCGATGAAGGTATGGGCGCTTGTCGCGTTAATCTTTCGCTTTGGCTCACTCACACGATGTGATTAGCAGGAACGCCGAACAAGCGCGTCAATAACAGTCGATCGTAAGGGAACGTCTTCTGCGCCGGCGAAACGAGGGCAGGCTCATGGCAGCTCGAACCACGAGCATAGCACGAGGCGAAATTACTCCGGTGGAGCCAATGGATCCTCTTCGCATGCGCCTGGCTCCGCTGTCTCCCGCGCTTACCGTGATTCGCATGCGTATGTCGTCTCGCAACAGTCACTTCTGACCTCCTGGAATCTCCCGGACTATCTTGCACATCTGGCCCATATACTACCAACTGATGCGCCTGAGCCGCTTGAGGTGCGGATGTCTGGTCAGGACCCGGCGGAGAGGTCAACAGAGCGCGGCGTAAAGGTCAAGTGGCCGAGCAAGAGGATGAGTGTCGGAGACATGAACAAGCGCATCAGGTCGTTGGTAGAATGGGTGGTGCGTGAGCAGGCGAATACGCTGGAGCGTGGTCGGCGGAGGGAGGCGCTCGAGAGGGCACTCAAGCAGGCAGCTGAAGGGCCTCGCTCAATGCCCGATGGCGTGTCAGGTCCAGGACACGGGAAGGGGTCAGGCGGGGATCAGGTGCCAATGGTTTTGGATGGTGACCATATAGCGCGGTCGCCAGCGCTGGAGAAACAGCCTGGAGCGGTATCAGCATCGGAAAATGAGCTGGCGCAACAATCAACTATGAAGATGATGGAGGAGCTGATGGAAGAGCTTATTGGGTTCCAGGAGCGCTTTGGGCCTGGTGCAAAATTTAAAGAGCGGGAGCGTAGGACCGCTGCATCATGACGGTTGGTCCCCTTACGGTGTTCCGCTCTCCTCATATTTTGATTTTCGTATCGGGCGGGTATGTGCACACTCTCTAGTTGATTTGCTTTCTATTATTCTGTCTGATGCCATCTATCTGCTGTGTTTCTGTCCATAACTCAGTGATTCTGTACTGTTATTGCCATAATATACTCTCGTACTTATATCTCTCGACATCGTTCGTTGGCATGTGTTGAATAAGTGCATGATGCACGAAGGTACTGTTGAGGTCCGTCAGAAGCTTGGCATAGATTCGACGTGGACATGCCTTCTGCTCCCCGTCGATGACCGGTGACCGGTGAGCGCTCAACATCGCGACTCTGCAGGTGGTTGTTTGGCAACAGCCTCGACTGGAACCAAACAATGATTACGTATGCGTCACGTCGACGGGCTTTCCCGCGCTCAGCCATTCGCGCCGCCAGTCTCAGCGCCGATGCCCAGCGTCCTTTCCTCGTCGGGCGCGACGTTGCCTTCGCCGTCTAAAACCACCCAGGCCATGACGGCTGATGCCCATTCTCGTCTACCATCACTGGACTTCTCCGATGACGTGACTGACGATATTGAACAGGATGACCATCCCGGAGACTATTCCACGCGCATGGAGGAGCTTTTCGATGACGACGAGGAGGTAGAGCACAAAGATGTGTCTGAAGACGAGGTTGACTCAGAAGAAGACGGGGGATTCGTCTACAACGGTGCCGACGCCGAACAGGCTGACGGCACATATGACGACCGACTTCGAGACATCCTCGGTGCAGACCCGGAGGACGATGACGAGGTAGACGAGGTGGAGGTTGAGAGGTCCCTTCTACACGATGCACCTGACGTGCAAAGCGAGGCGGGCATGAAGCCGGAAGTTCCCCATGATTTGCAAGGCCAGGCTTCCGTGAGTTTTCCGTACCCTTGCCTCGCCGCGTACATTGTGACTTATCAGCGGGGCCAGTATCTCAACGTGGAGTCTCGTACAAATACTCCCTCTCCGCTCTCCATGCAACTCTCCCTCCCAATGACACCACCGCGCATGGATTCGCCTATGCCAGATGGGTCACCGAGCATACTCGGAAAGCCCTTCTTGCATCCAACCGTCTCGCGTCTACGGTCGTATGTACCACGGTCGTCCGGAGTCCCTTCCACCACGAGTGCCGACACCATCCAATCACAATTTTACGGCAATATGTCACCTGCCCCCTCCCATTTCTCTGCGCTGTCTCCCACACTCTCGGCAACCAATCTGCGCGCCCTTTCGGAGAAACACGAGTTCGCGGCGCATTCTTATGACGAGTCTAGGCGGGAGGTGTTCCGGTGGACACAGCTGCGCAAGCTCGGGCAGTATATCTTCGCTAAGGTGCCTCATAAAGCATCTGCTATTCTTGGGTCTGCGCCGCCGGGTTCTCCGACGGTCCTCGCTGCGAACGGTTTGATTTGCGTCGGAACTGATACTGGGCGGGTGTATGTGTTCGACTTCAAACAAACCCTCAAATGGATATGTGGAGATGCTAATTCCGGTGAGCCGGTTTCTTTCGTGAGATGAAAATGCCTGACGTGTAAATTGTAGAGAAGACCGTCGGGCCTGTCACCGCACTGGCACTGTCGCATGACCACTCCTTCGTTGCCGTTGGGCATGCGTTTGGTCATATTCAGCTCTTTGATTTGGCAAGACCTCAAACACCTGTGCGTTTTGTACCTCCAACGTCATTAGCTGCTGTGGCATCGGGACGGAAGGAAGGGCATCTACTAGGCTCCCGTATCGTCAACGTGGACTTTGTAGCTGGGAGGCATACAGCTATAGTCTCGGCCGATGATGTTGGACTGGCCTTCTACCACAGCCTTGGAAAGGTGCTTTTCGTCGATGCGTCGGATGTACTGCGAATTTTGGGAAAATACCCTGATGAAGACCCTCCAGTACCACCCCACTTCTCACTTCCCAAGACGAACGGGTCTCCCGCTCCACCACCTCCAGTACGTCGACGCAGGTCCAGAAAGGCGAATACAATCCTAGCCATGGCACCATTACCCCTCGGAACAGCACCCCATGCTACCGATGCATATAATGTTGTTGCTCTGTTGACAGCAGCGAAACTTGTAATCGTGGGCCTCCGACCCTCACCAAAGACATGGTACAGGCGGCATCGAAGTGAGGACGACGAACAAATGGGAAAGTCGAAGTATCGTGCTGCTCTGGCATGGTTTCCCAGCGTGTTCGTTGACGCGTCAAGGACGGCTAAGAAAGGCGAGAAGGTTCCCCCAGCTGAATCCACGGTGCCATTGCTGGTTTACTCTTGGGGTTCTTCATTGAATCTCATACGGGTCTCCGAGAGCAAGACGATGGAGAAGAGCATAAATTCGAGGACAGGAAAAACAATGACTGTCGAGGTTGGTCACCTGACCTTCCAAGAGGCCGCCAGCTGGTCTGCACAAGATGATGTCCTGGCCATCCAATGGTTGAACCCAAATGTGGGTTCGTTTGTTTTGTCGATTGCGTAGTGTACAATAAGTCTGACCTTTCTGAATTCCAGCAAATTGTTGTCATCACTGCTTCGACTCTTAACGTATTCGATGTCAGGACTTCGCAGCTAGTGGAACAAGTCCATTTCGACGCCTCAACGCTGGTATCTCCGACTCTGGCCTCCACCGCGAGCGGTACGGTTTCGCTCGCAGATGCACGGTCCGATGTAGCTCATAGTGTGCGGACATACAAGGGGAAGATATTCTTTCTTGTGAGTCTCATGGCGTTTGCATTAGAGCTCTTTCGCTTTTGACCGAGTGCTTCTCAGGGTCCACATGAGGTCCAAGTTGGCATGCTTCTCACATGGGCAGACCGAATTTTGACTCTCGTTGATGAAGGCGACTTCCTCAACGCTATCGATCTCGCTCAGTCATACTACCTTGGCACTGCACATGGGAACAAGAATGGCTTACCTGATGACGCGCATCAGCTCAAAGCAGTGGTGGGGGAGAGGATACGCCAGCTCATGGCCGCATCTACTCAATATGCGTTTTCAGAAGAGCGAATGACGGATGCCACGCATATCACCCCTGATGGCCGGGGGGTGGATCGCACTTCGTTATTTGAAAGCCTAACGGCGACATGCACTCGCGCTTGCATTGCGCTGGATGACTTTGATTTCCTTTACGAGGACCTCTTCCAATCCTACGATGACGCCGGGATTGCTCGCATCTATCTTGAACAGCTAGAAACCTTCATCCTCAACGGCGACATCCAGTATGTCCCTCCGCGCATCACCCAACGCCTGATCGCAATGCATAGCGAAGACGATCATCCAGATCATGCCGAAAGGGTCATTTGGCATATAGATCCGGAGTGCTTGGACATCAATCAGGCTATCGGGCTCTGTCAGAAATATCAGCTCTACGATGCTTTGATATATGTCTACACACGGGCCCTCAAGGACTATGTGTCGCCTCTCGTCGAGTTGCTGGGCCTTATCCGGAAGGTCATGCAGGATAGGCGCGAGAGGTTGCTCAGGTCGGAGAGTTCTTCGCCATCCGAGTGTCTGCAAGAGACTATGCGATCCACCGTCCTTAATGCCTACAAAATCTTCCCCTACCTAGCGGCTGTTCTCTGTGGACTGACCTATCCCAGTGAAGAACCATTGGACCCAGACGAATCATTCAAAGCCAAACGCGATATCTACACCTTCCTATTCTTTGGGCGCTCCAGCGTTTGGCCTCTGGGCGAAGATGGGAAGCTTGTTTTCACGGCAGATGAGGAAGGTGGCGTCGAACCAACTTATCCCTATTGTAGACTCCTGCTTCGCTTCGATGCGGAGGCGTTTCTACACTCGCTTGATATGGCATTTGAGGATCCATATCTGAATGACGAAACGCAAGGCGTCACCAGACTAATAATCGTCAAGATCCTGCTGGAGCTTGTCTCAACACCCAATCTATCTAACGCCGACATCACCTTTGTCAACATCTTCATCGCTCGTAATGTCCCCAAGTATCCTCAGTTCATTCAGATTCCGCCTTCGGCGTTGCACAACATCCTCATCGGCCTCGCTCGGGACCCGGACCAGAGTACGCGTGAGGATCGGCAGTTGGCCGCAGAGTACCTTCTGTCCGTGTACACGCCTCATGAGAGCGATCGCATTCTTCGAATATTCGAGGAAGCTCATTTCTACCGTATCTTGCGATCGTGGTATTCCCAAGAACACGCAGTGGGCCCCCTTACTCCTGGCTTACGTGCACGATCCCGATCTCCATGCTGCAGAGGTCTTCCGAAACGCCGACGCTATCTTCCAGAAAGCCTCTCAGCGAAATGATGGACATCTCCCGAGCGATCTCCTTGCAGCCGTTTCCGATTCTTTACAGCAGCTCCTGGAAGCTAGCATCGTAGACACCTCGTCTTTCCTGGACAAGCATGCGCCGCAATTTCACGAGCAAGCCCTGGCTTCTCTTGATCCTAGCGCCACTCTTAAGCGTTTCGCATATTTAAGACATCTCCTCGGGCCGGCTCCGCAACGGAGGAGGGGGATTCTGTCGCCACATCACGAGGGAAACGTCCATCACAGCATGTCCCACAACCTTTGCGTCAGCTCTACATTTCTTTGCAGTGTCAGGTAGACGCAGCGAGCGTGATTCCGGCCTTGGAATATCTACCACGCGACTTCTTGGACTGGGACGATGCCCTGCGCACTTGTGAAGAACACGAAGTCTTCGACGCTGTCGTTTGGGCATTGGATTGGCGAGGTGACTCGGCATCTGCGATGTCAAAGCTAGAAGCTTTCAACCAAAAGTTGATATCGCGAGTCTGCCAAGCGTTACCCGCGCCGATCGAATCATGGACAGAACTTTCCGTGCAGGATAACATCAACCCTTTGCAGGCACTGGTGCGGATGGGCACATCCATTTGTTTGCAGCACTCGAGGGCGAAAGGGAGCGACGTGCCGGTAGAAGAGCTTTGGTTCCAATTGCTACACATTCAGATCGAGTCTGTGCAGTCCGCAATGGGCTGCTGTTTCCCCGAAGCATTGTCTGTTGTCTCAGATGATTCTTCGGAGACGGGAATACTGCGGTTCCAGCGCCGAACACTAGACACCTTGCGGGCTCTTGTACAAGAAACCTTCTTATCCCTGATTTCTGTCAGCTCGTCACGGCGGGTTTCCTTCCCCAGTTTGTTCAAGCGCTTGGTCGACGCTTCATCAAAGTCGGCAGCAGGCACGCCATATACGGAATTCCGCACAATATTGACGAGCATGTTGGAGACCTATCGATCGGACGGAGATATGCTGATCATCACCAAGCACTTGGTGGAGCGTGACATCTTCGAGACGGTCGAGGTCCTCACTCGGGAGCGGGCGAAAGGTTGGGTTACTCAACACGGAACGTGTATGTATTGTCGAAAACCGTTGCTGTCGACTCCACAGACGACCGATGGCTCAGCAGAAAACATAGTGGTGGACAAGATCGTTGTTTCACGGACAGGCACTATATACCATAGGAGATGTGCACTATCTGATCCTTCACTAAGCATTGTACATTAAGACACATTAAATACTTAATTACCCTACCGGGATTTGCTTAATTTATATGTATATCGTTTCTCATGAAATCAGCCTCAGTGTCCATGGTGTTGGATGTCCATGTCGCTGGCAACCGAGGGGATCTCGAGACTCAAATGTCGACATGCTGCAAGAGCATTCTCCTAAGATTCTGCGATGAAAGGATAAGTAACATACTCATATACAACTCTGGCAAAGCTTACCATCTGGCATGTTTGCGAGTACCATTTCATGTAAAGACTTAAAGCTTGCGTGGTTCGCCACATCGACACCGAGCGCCTGAGCATCTTTGCCAAACGCTTCAACGTCCAGTATCATCTGGGTGCGAACGCGCTCTTCATCCCGATTGTCATCGTTTGCGGCTGTAGAGCTCCCGAAGAGCGAAAAGTTGGATTTCTTGCCCTTCTTGAGGCGCCTGAGGGAGTCTTCGGTTTTCTTCATGGCGGCCAGATAAAATATATATCTAGGTAGAGTGTACAATCAGCCATTTATGGTTTATGAAAATAGAAGAATATGCACCGTTGAATAGCGTTCTCGAAGATCTCTTCCACGTAAGACTTGAGAAATTGGTCTTTAAGTGCTTTGCCAGGCCCGTCAGCCGCACCGATGCCGAAAAACGTTTGCATGGGACGCAGAACCAGTGCGACGAAGTAGCTTGGTTCGGTCGGAGTGCGCTTGTTGGACATCGCTCGGTATTGAGATGGTATGGATCGCACGGGGAGCAATGCGTCACAAGCACGTCGGCTCAGAATCGCAACGATTTGATTCGACATGGAAGGGATCAGGGATGTCAGGTTAGAGATTGAATGAGCTAGCGCATCTATTAAGTGTCAGATCAAGACTACTACTGTGGTTGAGGAAAACCCACCTTCCAAGATGTTGACATCATCATCACTGTCTTCCAGAGGGGTCGACAACATCATGCTTGTCTCTTCTCTCCACAGTGTGCGTGTGCGAGACTCAAAAACTGTAATCTCAGTTATGGCAGCTGCAAACTGCTTCAAGACTGTCTCATCAGCGGTACTATCCTCCAACGCGTGTCCCTCAACAGGCGGATTTGGAGTTGAAGCTCGGCTCAGAGATGGGCTTCCCGGGGCCTGTACCTATCAATCACTGTCAAACGGAGCCTCATCAAAAGCATGGTGGACATACCTTCTCAGAGAGCGCAGATTTAGGGGGAAGGTCGAACCTCGGGAGACTGCTTTCCAGCCATACCCTATATCGGCATAGTAGCTGCAGGGTTAATTTCCAGAAGCGGTGGCCGAGCTGAGGAATGTAAACCTCTCCGCTCCAGCACGTGGTGATGGCAGTCCATATAGCGGCTCCCTGGGCAGTGACGAAAGGACGCATATCTTCGAGACTAATCAATACCAGTCAGGTGTGCAAAAAGGTATCACGTACCAGGAGGTGCGTTGGCTTCGACTTTTTGTACAGCAAGGGCATCTTCGACATTGGTGACAATCTCTTTCCACCGTAATTGAAAATAGACTGGGAGCTGCCATCGTTTCTGGAAGGCTGCATAGACCGGATGTGATGTGATGGACTCAGCAGAGGCAGCTGAAGGAGCCAAGTATTGAAGTGAGCGGATGAAGGCTTGTGTCGTCTCGTGGTTCTGTCAGGGTTGGAAACCTGTCAAGAATGGATTGATCATGCATGGAGCATGCGGGATGCTTACCCTACGGAACTCGTCTGGCTTTCCGGCTGCAAAGATGACACTTCCGAGTTCATCCATGATGGCCCTGCCAATCTCTGCCCAAATCACATTAGACATGATTTCGAATGTCTCTCCTTTCTGTCTGCGCTGCGCCCTCGGCTGTGCTACTTCCTGTATCTTCCCTCTGTCCGCTTTGATCGAGACCTTCTCTGCGATTTCCAATATATGCTTGAGATTGCGGTCCACAAACTTCAGAACGGTGTTGTACAAGCCGGCAAGTGGGCGGTCCGTGTCATCGAGGAGATAGGCGGATGAAGAAGCAATCGCGGCCTCAAAAGGATTTTGTTTGGAAGCGAACGCAGTGAATGGAGTGTATGGCGTGCGCGGCGGCAGAAACGAGGCGGTCAGAAGAGCCGGTGACGGAGCTCGTACCAGTAGAGGAGTATGAGGAAGAAGTGGAGAGTGAGGTGCTGAAAGCGCTCCAGGGAATATTGTCTGCAGAAAAAATGGTGATGGATATTAAGACAACGTCATTAACTCATTGTTTCTGCAAAGTCACCTTTTTGACGAAGTCGCGCACAATCTCACGGCGAAGAACGTCCTCTGCATCACGCCAAAGACCAAGTGCATCGTATGTCTTGAAGCATTCAGCCATGTCTGTCACTTGTTTAGCCTTCTCGACCTCGCTGAGTTTGCTACTCCGGGTATCCGTGAGATTCATTAGCGTCGTTGCAAATAAGTGGTCGAGATCAGACGAGATGGTGGATTTAACTCTCTCGATTCTCTACGTCAAAAAGACCAATGAATATAGAATCAGAAAATGCAGCGAGTGAGGATCAGAACAGCTCACAAACCCATTGCATTTCATCCACAAAAGCGGAGGGTCGTTCGTCATTCGCCTTCTGGACGTGATACAGAAGCTGTGTGTATTCCGCAGCGACTCGAGTAAGGTGCTTGGCACGGTTGCCTCGTATTCTAGTGGTGAAAAGTGAGTATACGACCAAGCCATATAGAGACACAGCTACCGTTCGTCAGACTTGTCTTCATGGAAGGTGGTCAGTGACTTTGATAAGTGCATGTCCTTAAGTTCTGGAGGAACATCTTCGTGTGCCGTAATGAGAAGGAGTGACTCAAGGCGAGTAATCGATTCCGAGATTTTCAAGAGTAGATGAAGGAAGGTCTGGAGAGTGGAATGAACATCGAGCAAAGGCGGCTGAAAAATTGGCCACACCTTCTCCTCTCGAAGGGAAGATCGTTTCTTGAGTTTGGTCTGGATAGCTTCCCGTATCGAATGCAGCTCGCTCCGCGACTCCTAGTCTCAAATCATTCATATTTCGACTCAAGTTCGTGATAAAGATCTCAACAAACGTACAAGAATTTGTGCTCTGAGCTCTACAAGAGGGCGTCTCAACTCGTCCAGTCTCACACCCTCTCCCTTCAAGTCTGTGCTCAAACTAATGAACGCCTCGTAATCGTCATTGATGAGCTTGACCAGCTCCTCCTTCAAGTTTCCAAGATAGTCCCTAAGTTCTGAGCGCAAATCGGGCAGGGATGTATGAGAGCGCGAAAGCAGGAAGTCCTCCACATTGAAAGTCTCAGCAGTAAAAAATGGGTTGCTATGAGAGAGCGGGGCATAGAGAGGAAGCTCATGTGGTGTTAAGTCTGCATCTTCGAACTGTTGTTTGACCGGGGAAAGCGTATTCGAGGCTTCACGGGCTGCTAGTTCTTCAGCGAGTCGTTCGAGTTCATAAGGATCTGTAGATGCTGCAGGAGGGCTTTGCACGGCCATCGTCCACAGCGCGACGGACAAGGTGACGATAGACCAATTAGCGCTCGATCGTGTTGTTTGGCAACGTTGGTTTCAAATTCCACCGTCCTCAGGCTCCGTCCATAAGTTCGGTCGATTCGTCCAGTGAAGGTGTCAGATTATACTGTATGTTTATAATTCGGTCTATGTCATGTGTCATCGTTGACATTCACCGAGGACGGAGAGTCAATAGCAAGTCAACTTAGCGCACCCATGAACTCTCCACACAATACTCGACTTGTCCGTCATTGTGTTCGAGAGACTCGGTCACCAGTCTACCCATGAACCCCGAGAGAGCTGCCTTTGCTATCTCCAGCACCGTAGCTGCCGGCAGAGTTTGTACCATACAGAGCATGCATTTAAAACCTGAATTTACGGACAAGAGCTCGCAACGCAACTATGACTACATGTTTCGACACGAACAAGGTAACATCTGTCGAAGGACGGAGCGCGTCCTAATCCTAGTATCAGACATGCAACTGTGTGGATGCCTTACTGAGATACAAATGCTAGGCGAAAAGGCGGACCTTCGGCGCGACACCGTCAGTCATGCGTTCTGCGAAGGTTCAGAAAGGACAAGATAGCCGGACGTAAGATACATGGGATACGTCTTCCATTGACGTCGCCCGCGCACGATAGAGACATCAGTAAGCCTTCGTAGATTGCAGCATATCGAGAGGAGAGCTAGGGACCCAATCGCAGGGATAAAGACACGCACTCAATATGATCGGCGTACACGTAATATTATACAGGCAAGGACACAATGGCTTTTGGGGACGGAAGGCTGGCTACAATACTCAACTTCATCTTCTGATTCCTCTTGCGGCAGGAACACCACGGCCACGACGTGCTAAAAATGTAGATGATAAGCATCAGTCCGAGGGTGTTAGTCAGAACACACGTACCGTTCGCTAGATGAAGATGGTTGATTAGTATGTTAGGAGAAAAGAATAATGATATGCACACACCTCTCATGATCGTTGCACGTCCACGAGCCGTACCAATACCCCTACCCCGCATGGCATTTGGTCCTAATCGTTTGAACCTAATTGATGTATGATCAGAGATGCTTTGAGACGCAACACTATAGTGCGTACATGGGAGCATTCTGCAACATGTCCGGCACGATGAAGAATCGGACCATGCTTCCCCGAATATACACCTGATCAAGTTGTGAGACGCGGCCATCTCTGCCTGTCACGGTGATGTCTTTCAGAGAGACATTTAGATTGTCCTCGGCTGTAGGAATGAAAGAAGATCGGAGAATGCTCAAACGAAGAGAGAGCCTGGAACAAACCTTCGGCCAACTTGCCCCGATACAGCTGGCCTGTCTTTAATTCCACTGTGATGACATGACCGAAGGATTCATGCAGAAGTTTGACGGGGACACCGAGGCTAGAGCTCATGTTTTGTGTGTGGGCGACGGTGGTCGAAGGGATAAGGCTAAGAGCGTGAGAACAGACGCGTTCCGCCTCTTAGCGTATTGGGACTCCGCAAGCGCTCATCCGTCTCTGGGCCTGTACTAGTAGCCGTCGCCTCCTCAGATTCATCCTCCTCTCAACATGGCTCCAACCACTCGCAGCAGAACCGGAAAGCTACCGCCGCCATCCATGATGGTCGACGATTTCGTTGACGATCGCGACGATGACAGCGACCATGCTGTTATGGATCATGGTGAGTCTCATAGCTCACGTTTCACGTGTGGCTTCCTGCCTTTGCCTTGCGACCTTGCGCTGAAACGCTCCATTCAGAGGAATCGGATGAGCCAGACGAGCGCCCTGCTAAACGACCTAGAAAGGCCTCGCATACGAAAGCGAGGAAGGGGAACGGCCTCTCAAAGCGTAAACAAGGCCGTCTCAGTGCTCTTCCTACAATGCCGCTGGACATCCTTTACGAGGTTAGCTTAGCACCATCTGCATCTTGCTAGGTTGCTCTGGATTTGCTCATCTCCTTTTCTAGATATTCAGCCATCTTCTACCTGTCGATCTGGTTCAGCTCAGCCGGGTGTCCAAGGCCTTCCGTCGGGTCCTCTTGTCTCGACGCTGTGCATTCCTTTGGAAGGGTGCATATGAGCTGACCCCGGATGTTCCCCCCTGCCCCGCCGATATGTCGCACCCTGCCTGGTCCAATCTCCTCTTTGGAGGGGCATTTTGTCATGTGCGCTCTTACATCCCTTTGCTCCTGTCGGTCAGTATAAATTAATGAACTCGCAGACTTGCGGCGCAAAGCCTGTCGCCAAGGTGATATTTATACTACAACGTCGAGCTTGTAACGCTTGCCTTGCAAATCAGTATGTGGCTTATCTTATCTGACTGACCACAATCTAATATCTCCTGCACAGTCTTCTTGGAGATGTCATCCAGATACAAGCGTTGTACCCCAAATTCGACCTCAGTCTGCTGGAGCTTTTGCCTGCCACCACAGGTCCGTCTTGCTTATCTTTGCGTAATGAGGATTGAACGTTTAGTCCGTGATTTACTATGTTGCTGCAGAGGGCCCGAAAAGTCGCGGACGCGTCTGGTACGGTAATCACTGGTGGGACGAAGATATATGTCGGCTTCAGAAGGAATTTGACGCTGTCGGGAAAGAAGTCGGTAATATGGACAGCGATGAGTACCGTGAAGCAATACAAACTTTCAAGGCGAAGAAAAAGCAAGCATTAGAAGCTCGGAAAGAAGTTAGTTCTCACGTCTTTCCTTAAAGTCTTTGCCTAATCATCGCACAGCATACCCGACTCTGTCGAGAGTGGAATGTTAAGAAGGTTGATGATCGCTGGATCGAACTGCAGCAAATCAAAGATACACGATATGAAGAGTGCGCCGTCTAATATATATCTATTGGGGCATTAGCTGATTCGTTACCAGGATTCAATCTCGGTGCTTACAGTTGGGATACACCAAAGCGGATGTTGCAGAGATGCGTTACCATCGTGAAGTCAAAAGCGCCAAACCTATGTCTGACCGAGGTGAGTAATTCACTCCTGATAATCAAACTATATTCATCCCCTCTTCTAGTCTGGGCTCGGATCTGGCCGATCTTGAAGCCCGATCTGGACGCAGCTCAAGCTAGGCGGCTCGCAGCTGAGAAGAGAGCGCGTAGAAAGTGTCGAGAAACATTAGCTGCTGAGCAGTACATCAATTTCCTCAAGACTTTGCCTCCCAAGGATGTACCTTTTTTGCCATCGGAGCACGATGTGCTAGAACTGCAGAGCATCGCGGATCTCATAGAAGAAGACGCCGAAGTCAACCAACAGATGCGGCAAGCCCTTGCAGACGTTATGCCACACATCCAAGGCGAGCTAGACCACTGGATGCAGAACCGTAGGGCTGCCCTATCGGCAAAGCTCCCAGAACCCAAGCTCCCATCGACCAACACTGAATCGAGTTCCTTATCGGGCCCGTCAGCCGGGATGTCTTCACCTGCCTCTCCATCGGAACGTCTCGATTTGGCTACCTCCGTCTTTAGCTGCAAAAATAGTTTGGGTTGTCGTCGCTACGCTGGGACTGGCGGGTGGGGCGGCCAGATACTAGTTGGTGCGGAAGTCATCGCACACAGATGCCAGCACTTGGACCATTCGCGGAATGTAGATGCAGCGTTGCCCGAATATCACGAGAAAGGCTCGGAGATAGTCTCAATGGTCATACAGCTACTCGGTCTAGACGTTAGGACGACGAAACCGGATGATCTTGACAGGCTGGATCCACGGCTCATCTGCTTGAATTGTTCCGCACACACCACGCAACATGATATTCTATACGGTGGGCCTGGAGTCGTGAGAAGGAGAGCGTTGTCTTGGCGGGCATGCGTAAGTGTCGACAATGTTCATGCTATCTTCCGCCGGATTTACCTGTTCTCTGCAGGTTGAACACACCCTACATGGTCTGGCAACTAATCATGACGTGGCGCGATTTGAACTTCTGGGTGAGCAAGAAACCATAATTGTGAAAGACCAGGAAAGCCCTATCATCCACGGCGCCGACCAACACTGGGGATGTGCGCATTGTGCTACTCACATCGAACGACATGGATCTCTTTCGACTTGGCTCTATCGTGAGGTAGTTGTCCAACATGTAAAGGAGAGGTGTGTTCGGCTATCACCAATATATATGAACTAGCTAATTATTCAACCCGACCAGTCATGGCATCGACGATCCTATAGAGACACAAGACTTTCTTCTGGAACCCCCGGTTTCACAAGAAATTCCCATCACCTACAGCTTATGACTATTTGGACGACGACTCCGCCGAAGAAGATTATGATGGAGGCTATGATATCTGGGGCTACGACGACTTCGACAGTGACGAGGATGAGGAGTACATGGAGCTCAGCTATCATGCCCACACTTGGTTGGGTATCCTCGCAGGCTTCTGAATCTGGTACTTACGAGCACCCGAGGCGACGTTTTTCATCCATCATCTCCACCGACCTCTATCGCCCCGATAGATTACTGGATGGACTTAATTATTTCAGCACGTATTCACAATTGTCGCGAACCGGCTCCCCCGCTTGTTATTTGTACTGTATGTGGACCTCGCGGTCCTCACCGAATCCCATCCTCTTACTTCACCCATCATCATTGGACATATCTTAACTACCTTCAACA
This sequence comes from Hericium alpestre, assembly GCA_004681135.1. Lineage (NCBI taxonomy): Eukaryota > Fungi > Basidiomycota > Agaricomycetes > Russulales > Hericiaceae > Hericium > Hericium alpestre. The sequence goes on along the minus strand of SFCI01000021.1, from coordinate 35,542 downwards.
TTTTATTAAGGCTATTACGCTGTAGTTTAGTTCCCGTTCGTTTCAGGAAGCACCGCTAAGTAACCACTGGATGCCTTGCCGAAAGTCTTTGTCAAATCTTTCTGCTGCTGACAACGTGGGCACATAATTGTGAAACCAGTGCGGCAAACCGGGATACCTACAACTCGAATAAGTCAGTCAGTGTGGTTCATGGAAATTCTATAGTCCATTGTGCATTACGCACAGAGTAAACTTCGTCTTTACCCCGGCCTCACGTAACATGCGCTCGTAGAGCAGCTCTTCATCCCGAAGGGAGTCCATTCCACATATCTGAATGTACAATGGTGGAAGGCCGGCGTGAGACGGGTACAAGAGCGGTGCGATTTCAGGATTCTGCATATCGGTCATGCCACTGTTGCCAGCGACGGCTTCAAGATAGTTGAGAAAATAAAAGGGAAATGCAAACCGCAAAGCATACTCACTGTACATGAGCATGAGCTCTGACCGCCCTACAAGAGGCCCATCTTTGAGCTCATCCTTCGAAAGGAGTTCATCGCGGAATCTGCAAGTGCGGAGAGCGTTGAAGCGCATTGATGCACGGTGGTAGGAAATATGGGTACCTGTCTGGGTAGTCATCGCAGTGACAGAGGTTCGGGCTCTGGACTGCGTGTCCGGTGATAGGCCTTGACTTGAAGAACGGGTCCTCGAGAGCTCTATGCGCTATCACCGACACTGTATTTGCCCCGGCAGTCGAGCCGGCAATGATGAGGGCCTGCTCCGGGCTGCTTGAAAGGATATCATCATTGGACACAGCCTGTGTAGTTTGTGAGAAATTGCAGGTTGAGTATTCCAACAATATGATGCTGACCCATTTGACTGCGGCATAGCAATCATTGACGCTAGTCAGGAAGGAGTGCTCAGGCATTAATCTAAGATGAACAAAGCTGTTAAGAATATGGAACATGACTGTCAATTACATGGCCGACCTGTATTCGACGTTGACAATAGAGATTTGCAGGTCCACACAAGTCTTTCGAAGCCGATAGTCGTCGAATTCTATGTCGGCGAGCATCCAACCTAACGGCACACAGGGACACGAGCATTAATGCCAACGTTCGAAATTGCCAGTGTTGTCCTTACCACCACCATGGTACCACATCATGACCGGGAACTGTCTGCGTTCTCCGCCAACCGGTGTCGGAATGTAGCACCGGACTAGAATTGGGCCTCCCTTGACCGGAATGTGGTGGTCTTCAGTGCGGTACTCGGATTCTGCATCGGTTCTGTGAGCACCTGTTTCCGCCTGGAAGGAAGTCGCTCACCCTTTGGGAGACGAGGCTCCAGCGACTTCTTGATACCGGGAACGAGATCATCATGGTATTTCTTTCTGACCTCGGAAAGTGGGACGTCAGTCGGCAACGCGAAAGACGGCAGCGTCGAGGCTATCGTAGTCCACTCAGGGTCAGGCGCAGAGAGCCAGCGATTCGAAGCCATGGTTGACCAAGTGGACTCGGGAGGTTGCAATGACGATCAGCCATTGAAATGTAAGCCCGAGACTTTATAAAGTACCATTTCCACGATGGTCACAGCGTAGTGCACAGTGAAGCCGGTGCTTTGGTGTCATTGATGCAACCTGCAGGCTGCGCCGGATACCCTGAAGCTCCCTGAACATGACCAGATGATCGACCGGGCGAATTTCTTGGCGCGACTTTCATCAGCAGGACCCTGCGCAAGAATCGATAGCGCATGTCCTAGATGGCCTGTGCACTGAGTGATAATGACATGATAAAGACACTTAACTTGATGCATACGACATGGAGAAGTTCCGACAGATTCTTCGACGCCGGTGGGGTAACAGTGAGCACAGCCACCAAATCTATATATAGATTTGGTTAACCGTCGTGTCGAAAGCCCGATCAAAGTCAACTCGTCAGGATAAGTATCTTGCCTCCGACATCTTGTATGTTACAATAAGTACTGCCACAGGCTCAGGAAATCAGAATCCCAGTATTCCTCTGAGGTGAAACTCATATGTGCCATATAGACTGCGTTGCTGACCTCACCACCCAGTCAGAAACCCCGTCAAGATGAGTCTGGTTTGGTCGCGGACCGGCTTGGACATGATTGATATTCTTCCTCATTATCCTCTACCGTATTTTGCTCACTCCAACTTGGAGCGCCGTCATGCTCAGCGTTCTCTCCTCTTCCACTTTCTCGTCCTTCGCTCGGAAGCGGGGATCGCCGTCTGGCATCGGGCCAGGTTTGCCCATAGAGACACAGACACTCACTTTGCCGACGCCTCCTACAAGCAGATATCTTCATCCATCTATCTTCCAACACCGCACCTTTTCACCAACACCGATACCTACGTTGCAAACCGAAGGGCCTGTCTCTGCCTCCGTTTCCTTAGCATCCACATCCTTCATGAGTGGGCCTGGTCCTAACGGTATAGATCCTGGTCTTCTAGAGCCGTCTGACATCACCATCGCCATCCGCAAGATGCTTGGGCCTTCCGCATTTCAACGTTCTGCTTCTCTCCAGGTAGACTCCACCGTCGCTGGCCCATCCACCTCCGGACGATCATCCACCGCTGCACGCGACGTTGAAGTTGTGGATGGGAGCGGGCTACTCGAGCTACCAGCACCGTCGTGCGGAGAGACACGCAACGCCCTTTCCAAATGCTGTTCTGTGTCGGCCCCGGCGTCGAGCCCACTTCCAGAAAATGAACTCGAACCTGCGTCACGCAAACGTTCGGAGTCTATCACACGGGAGCGACGTTCCTCAGACACGCACACGGTCTCATCTATCGCCACGGCCAACGTCGAAAGTCAGGCCGAACCAGATTTCTCCGCAGCTGCTGCCGACGATCTGGATGCACCACCTTCTCAGGTTGCCCCTTCAACGTCAGATCTCCCTGCTTGCGAGCCCGAGCAGAGCACGACTGTTTCAGCAGTCGCGGACGTCACCCCAGCGGACGTCGAAGGCGAATCACAGCAGGGGGAGCACGGTGCTATGGCACTCACCGAAGAAGTTGAAGCGGCCGCGCCCGTCCCAGCTGTAGGCATCGTATCGGGATCAAGATACATCGAAACTGGCCTCTTGGACTGCTCATCCCCGCCCACTTCAGCATCTGGCTGCACTGCCGCTTCCGACTTTGACGGCGGGTCCATTTTCAGATCCGAGCCGGACGTACAGGCATCGACAAGGTTTCATGAGCTTAAGGCCTTCTCCATCCTCAGCTTCTTGCCGCGCAGATCGAAGGGCACCCTGCCCTTCTCCGATGCGGCGCTAGCCTCGAGGACGTCGGAAGGCCCCACCAACGCAGGCATCAAGAGTCTGTTCGGTAAGATGGCGACTCCGATTGCTAAGAGGCCCAAGGCGCAGTCGGGGCGGTCTGGTACGTGCCGTTTGCGTGCGTGTCGGATGACCTGGTACTGATCATGGGCATGATTCAGGCGGGCATTCCCAGCTTGCCCTTCCGAGCCTGGTGTCTTTCAAAAGCCTTTCCCTTGTGTTTGCATGATCTCTTGCTGTATATGTGTACCTGATGGTCTTCACTCTCCGATTCCCTTCCCTGTGTAGTAACTATGTCCTGTATGCCCAGACTTTGCGAATCCATTAGGCGGACATCTAGTCTACAAAGATTCCATGATTTCTACAACTGTACATGTTGTAGCGCACATGAAGGGTGCACGCGATGCTCAGATGAGCCGTGTGACCCTGATTTAGGGTCGAATACGGCAATAATGCCGATGGAGGATCCGTGAGCGGTAGTGGCAACGTGGTCAATACACATCATAAAGTATTGTGTTTTCACCATCGGCAAGCCCACAGTCATCGTTCGACGGTGGTGACGGGAGGTGAGCACGATGTCGCGATCACCGACGCTGTCCAGATTAAAGTCAGTATTGCCGACACCATCTGACACCGACGCACCTTCGGGCCCGCTTGGGGGTCCATCCACCACCACCTGGCGTCGCCAACGTCTCCTACGCATTGGCACGAGGAACGAGCCGTCGGACGATACTTCAGAAACGACCCCTCTCAACCCCCCACCGCGCCCAGATCTCCGTCAGCACCATTCTTCATACGGTGCGCTCCCTGCCCTGTCCCCGCCGCGCACCGCGACCAAGCCCTCCTTCCGCAAACGTCACGGACTTCCCGAACTTCCGCAGCTATCGACACTTCCGCAACGTCTCCGGCCATCATCGAATCCAGTAACACCAGATCCCGCATCAGCCACTAACGACCGCTCGTCGTTCTTCGGCAGGATCCACGGCCAGCGTCCCATTTCTGCATACGATGCTCCCGTTCCGGCGGGGTCGCACAGCAAATCGGAGGATGCGGCATCGACCAACGTAGACACCAAGGCAAATGGCATCCGTGTTTGGTACTCGTCCTTTACCTCCATCGACTGGCTGCACGACGCCATCAAGGACTCAGCGCGCATGCACCGTCTGAGGCGCCGCAAGTCTGCCCGGGGTCGCATACGAAACACGGTCGATCGTTCCATCGGCTGGGTAGTCGTTACGATTGTCGGCTTCCTCACTGCGATCGTCGCTTTCCTCATCGTGCGTAGCGAGCAGTGGCTGTTCGATCTGAAGGATGGGTACTGTCAGTCGACGTGGTGGAAGGCCAAGCGGTTCTGTTGTCCCGCTGTCTGTGACGATGAGGATTTCTCCTTATTTGTGGTAGACAATCTTAGGAATGCTCTCGTGGACGCGGAGGAAACGTGCATTGCATGGCGATCATGGGGCCAGGTTCTGGACAGGCCGGGATCGTCGACTTCCTCCCAAGAAGTTATCGACTATTTCGCGTACATTCTGTTTGCGGTGAGCATCGTAATGATATCAGACCGTATGCCTTCGGTGCCGATATTGATCAAGTTTTGTTAATAGCTCATTCTTGCCCTCACCTCTTGCGCGTTAACCCTCAAGCTGACCAAGTCGACGTCCTTTGTCACTCGCAAAGACTCTGGTGTTCTAGCTCCTGAGTTCGCAAATGAAGATGGAGGTGCCGGAGTCTCTGCCACGCCGGCAAGCCCACCTGCCAGACGCCAGATCATGTATTACGCGGCAGGAAGTGGGATACCCGAAATTAAGTCAATCTTGTCGGGTAGGGCGATTGCCTTCTTTCCATTACATGTCAACTAATTCAGGTTCATCAGGTTTCGTGATTCACGGCTATCTTGGCGGTCGTACGCTGTTCACCAAGTCCGTTGGGCTTGCATTATCTACGGCGTCAGGGCTATCTCTTGGAAAGGAAGGGCCGTTTGTACATATTGCGAGTTGCATAGGCAACATTGTCAGTCGGTACTTCCACAAGTATGAGAATAATGAAGGTCAGTATAGTCTACAGCTCGCAGCCGTACTTCTGTCTCCTGACGGATTGACTCGCGTGCAGGGAAACGTCGTGAAGTGCTCAGCGCTGCGTGTGCTGCAGGCGTCGCAGTGGCCTTCGGTGCGCCGATTGGAGGAACTCTTTTCAGTCTCGAGGAAGTGTCTTATTTCTTCCCTCCCAAGGTTTGCCTTTATACACTTTCTTAATCTCTCATGGCTCAACGCATGTGGGTTCCAGGTCATGTGGCGCAGGTACGACTGCCATATCTCGACACCGAAAATGACGGAGCGTTTACTGACACGATTCAAGTTTCTTTTGCGCCATGATCGCAGCAATCACTCTCCGTTTCCTGGACCCTTTTGGCACCGGAAAGCTGGTGATGTTACAGGTGACCTACGACAAGGTACGGTTTAAAATAACTTCCAATCTGTGGTTCCTCCATGTTGACGCGGGCGAGCAGGACTGGCACGCCTATGAACTAGTGCCATTTCTACTTCTAGGCGTATTTGGTGGGGTCTACGGCGCGTGGTTCTCCAAGCTCAACTATCGTTGGAGTCGTGATGTGCGTAGCAAGACGTGGCTTGCTAGGCATCCCGCTGCTGAAGTGGCTCTGGTGGGTTATAAATCATCGCCGTTCGAGGGTCAGACTAAACCTCTGCCTATAGATCACGCTGCTCACGGCGTTATGCAGCTTCGTGAACCCCTACACGCACATGGGCGGCACTGAACTTGTGTACAATTTCTTCGCAGAATGTCGAGCCGGCTCTGCCAACACGCATTCGGATCTCTGCGTGCTTGATCCCGCTACACAGACTTGGCCCGTCATCCAGGCTATCTTCATCACACTTGTCATCAAGGCTGCACTCACGATCGTTACTTTTGGCATAAAGCTTCCTGCTGGCATCTTCATCCCTACGCTGGGTGTCGGTGCATGCGCCGGTCGAATCATGGGAGTTCTAGTTCAATATGCGCAGTGGCGATGGCCGCACTCCTCCTTGTTTAGTGTATGCCGAGGGGACTTGGATTGCGTTATCCCAGGATTATATGCCATGGTCGGTGCCGCCGCGGCCTTGTCCGGTGTGACTAGGACGACGGTATCCCTAGCGGTCATCATGTTTGAGTTGACAGATACCCTAACTTATGCTGTTCCGGTGATGCTGGCAGTTTTGGCGGCGAAGACGGTTGCAGATGCCTTGGAACCCAAAGGCATATATGATCTAGTCATTGAGTATGTCAATCTCATGTATTCGTCCATGCCGCTGTCTGATATTTTATAGGCTGGCTCAGTTACCCTATCTCGATGCTAAGCATGACTATATTTGGGGCCATCTCGAGATCAGCGACGTCGTGCGTATATCCCACTCGTCTTGGCTTGTAAAATGCAGGCGCCTGATCCTTCGCTGTCAGGCTAACCGCGATGTGGATGTGATTCGGTTGGATCGTCCCAATACTGTGAAGACGATTCGAGACCAGCTGCAGGAGTTAGTCAAAGTAGGCTATGACGATAGTGGCTTTCCAATCCTTCGTGACGATGAAGGGGGCTCGCGCATGGTAGGATATATAGGGGCAAATGAACTCGAGCATGCACTGAGTAAGTTTGATTCCGCTCATCTCGAAGGTCGTTAGTCATTACGTTCTGCCCTCAGGTATCGTCGCGGATGAAGCAGACATCGTTGTACACTTCCACAGCCAAAAGCAATTTGGGAGACCTAGTATGTCCTCTTCGTCGGTCTCGTCTCTGTTCGTGGAGGGTGCCACCCGTCCAGAGCTCGATCCGTTCGATTTTAGCGTGTATATGGACCAGGTATGGCTCTATTGCAGATGTTTTTGTTCATGTTGGAATGACAGATTGAAACGCAGGCGCCGCTGACTGTTCAGAGCAACTCCCCGCTGGAAGTGGTCCAGCAGTTTTTCGTCAAGCTTGGTGCCAAATATGTCGTCGTCATTGACAATGACGGGTACTGTAAGTCGGCAATGCAAGTCTTGGCTGCGTGAAGATAACCAATGACTTTCGCAGACGAGGGCGTCATTGACAAGAAAGCCTGGGTTGGGTTCCTTGGCAAGCTCGAACAGAAATCTTTATGATTCTCTCTGGCTGCAGACACCCATCTGTTCCCGCCGCTCTATATCATTCAGTTCGGACGTTTCTACTCCAACTTATACCCATTCGCGTCAGCGTCAATTGCCCGTTTCCAAAGGCAGCCCGGACTCAATTCATGTCTACTCTTTTCTGGTCTGGTCTTCAAACGGAACTGGATACCATAAACATATTAGTCTCGTCTCATCTGTATCCTTGTCTACATTGGTTTCTAGCCTAGGAGCATATACCTCGAAAACCATTTACGGAGACTTACTTACCAAGGGCGAAACACTTATATCCTAACGTCCTACAAGGGTCCATAATAGTAACCTCGCAGAGATATCATCTATACCCGTACGCCACTGCACATTTATCTATCCAAATGCATACTATGGAATTGCTCTGGTAGGTGGTGCTACCATGCGCTAAGCCTATCGTCAACCACGTTTGGACTGGTTCATGTCTGTCTCCCAGCATTCTTTCAACGCATGGCCTATCTTGAGTTGGACGTCGCGTACCAGAAAAATACTTTAAATGCCAGCTATTTTCAGGGCAATAAACCTTAAAAATAATGCGGAACGCGCGAATCCTACTTCACCTGGATGATGATTGTAGTGTAGCGGCTCTCGCTGCAAACTCCGACATAAATGATGTCGGGTAGTTGCCGTATCCATCAAGTGGACTGGAAGATGATATCAAAGGAATTCTGAACAGAAGGCACCTCAAGGCGCTGCAATGATGAAGGTACATTGAAGTCGGGCAGCTCCTCCTGGCGGGAATTAATAGAAGACTAAGGATATAGCAAGTACGTGGTTAAGGGATGGGTAAAGCTATAATGGGATGGGACGGGACGTGCGTACTCATGTGAAGATTCCCAACCATTGTTCGACCATCCGTACCTCGTCAGAAGTCGGAGACTCTGCCTTTGAAACTCCAATCACCCCCATCCTCAGACCATCGATTCACAGGCTCGCGCTTGGGACCCCCGCGTTCGCCGGTGATCGGGTTGACGTCGCCTTCAAACTCTTTCTTGAGTGGTGCTGGCGTATCGGGGTGCAAGTCATTCTGACTAATAGACGGCCCTTGGGCCTTGCGGACAAGCTCCTCGAACTCGCGTTGTTCAGAGGGCGGCAGAGGGGGAGGGGATGGTCGCTTCCGGGGTGGAAGTGACGACATCCATCGATGGTGGACAGCGAAAGCGAGCCGAGAGTGTCTGAAGATGGCACGAGAGACTGGAGCCGATGTGGAGAAAGACATGTCTAGTTGCAAGATGCGTGCAGTGGCCAGGCTTTACACCATGGACTGGTAAGCGCCGGGCCGGGTAGAAGCCGGCGTGTGAGCGGAGGCATCATTTACATATGTCTGGTTCGTCTCTGGTGACTTGTGGCCCATTTGTCATTTGTCCTCCTTACCGATGCCAACACGTCCGGATAAGCGTGCCTGCACAAGTGCATTAGGTCAAAGCTGGTCAAAAGGGTCCAAAGCAACTTGGAGCGTTCGTTGCAAGTGCCCTCGTTTGGAATATCGTTGAGTGCCGGACTCGCGTCTTGCCGATGGAGAACATCAGACACTGAGAAAGGGTAGTATGATATTAGGAGTCTAGGACGTCACCCAAGCGTCGCATACGAATTCTATTCGATTTTTAGACGTTGTCAGCTCACGGTTCCGTGAGATTGAGGATGTGCGACAATCGTGCGATCGAGATGGATGCTCTGAGCGATGTGGTCCCTGTATGACGCAGAGATGTCGGAAGCGCAGTAGTGCGGTACGTTACTAGGCAAGGCTCTATTCTGATCCACTGCTTCCAGCTGCTTCCTTGCGGAGCTCCATTTTGAATGATTGTCAGACTGTGTTACTGACTTCGGCAATTTCTGTTCTTCCATACATACATCCTCTTATTTCGCTTTGGCTCTCTTCTACTCTTGGGCCACCTCTCCGCCTCTCCTCCTCCCCTGCTCCTTATCCTTTCAAGGCCACAACACCTCCTTCGCGACTCTACGCGATCCAGGCCACCTCTCCGTATCCAACGGCTCTAGCTCCTGTCACCTTATGCATGTCAACACGACCCTTTTCACCCAGCCTTCCTCGTCCTTTCACCAAATCCTTGAAAGCCCACTCTCCGATGCCTCACAATATTCCTGGTCCGCTAATCTTGCCGGTCCATCCCACAAGAAGCGCAAGGTTGAACGCGCCTGCGATGCGTGTCGCAGGCGCAAGACCCGCTGTGATGGGCCACAGACGGCGAATAACGTCTGCTCAAACTGTGTGCAAGCGAGGAGACCCTGCACCTACCAGTGCGCCATCCTCCAGCTTTATTTACGTGTACTGTGTGACTGACTTCTGCACCCGTGCGATTCTGTGGCCAGAGAAGCGTCCAAACCGAGAGGTCCCCCCAAAGCGTCAGTAATTCGGCGCTTTGTGCGAATGGTCTGGTGCTCATACCGATTGCAGCTACGTGATGGGCCTGGAAAACAGATCGGAGAAAATGGAGGCTTTACTCAAGCGGGTCGGTGTCATCCTTTTCATTCATCATTTAAACCCTGTACATGCGCTCGTTGTGCGCTCGTGTATAGGAGTCGATTGGCACGCTTTGGCTGCTGTCTTTCTTTTCGGCTTGGCATCGCCAATGCCTATTTTCTCGTCTGTGCAGTCCTGCTTACTGAAGCCTGTCTTAGCTTCGACCGGAGGTCGATTTCTCTGCAGAATTAGGACCTCCTGTCATTCGCGATTCATGGAGGACAGACGATACCCCGCAACCTACCACTGATTCTCCTCGCCCCCGTCGACTTCACTTGGCTCCGCCATTGCCGTACACTTCTTTGCCATCCGTGTCCGCGAGGACCAGAAGGATTTTCTCAATGGGTCTTACAGATGCAGAGCAAGATAGCGATGCATCTCATGGTCAGTCAACATCCGAAAATGAAGACATATACGAGACCAATCTACGAAACTCTATGAAACATCTCAACCTTCACGATATGCGACCGTCGGAGAAGAGTGACCGCTCCCTTGACGGGCAGATGCGTTTTCACGGCAGCAGCAGTCCCTTCAGACTAGCTGCAGCCACTCGTCAACTGAAGCAGGAGCGCTTGAACGAGATGAGGGTAGCCACAGGTCTTTCTGCCGAGGATGGAAGGCCACGGGAGCTGCCAGAACACGAGTTCGCCCAGAATTCGTCCCTTCGAGAGTCATTTTGGAAAACTCCCATTGTGAGTATTCTCAATCCCACTCAGACCTTCCCAGCGAAGAAGTGGTGCGCATGGAGCGGCTGTCATCGCCATGCAGCCCATGCGCCCAGCAGTGCTTCTTCCCATATCTTGTCAATTTGGACTTATTTCATTTGCCAGTGGGAACTCGAATGGGAAGGTGTCCACGTCACGTCGCCGAGCAGCTTTCCGAGCCTGCGAAAAGCCTTCCCACCACCGGACCTCGCTACAGCCCTCATCGACTTGTACTTCAAACAGTCCGAAAGCATGTTTCGGCTGCTACACCGGCCAACCTTCGAGCGGCAGTTTGCGGATGGGCTTTATACCCGTGATGTATGGTTCGCATGTGTCTGCATGTGCGTGTTCGCCCAGGCAAGCCGCTACACGGACGACGAACGGGTGCTCTTGCCTGAGCCGCCAGATAAGCCGCCAGACGAGGAAATGGCACGACTAAGATGGCAGAAAGCGGGGTTCGGGTATTATTTTGCCGCTATTGGTACGCCATTCTGGACTTTCTTGCCTAATAGCTGCTCAAGCCTTGTCGTTATAGATGTCATTCTGCACAAGCAGTCTCTGATGGTGCCTGCAGGACTGTTTGAAATGCAAGCAACCTGTGTACGCCTTGCCAATATCCTGCCCCAAGTCTGGACATAGTTGACATTTTCTGCAGTTGACATCAGCCTTTGCACGAGATACTCATTGGCATCCAAACGCTTGGATAGTTATCGGTATCGGTGCCCGCAAGATCCAGGATGTCGGAGCGCATCGGAAGCAGGTTTATGGGGCCACTCCGAGCGTGGAGGACGAACTGTGGAGACGGGCGTTCTGGCACCTTGTCGCTTGGGATCGCATAGGCAGCGTCATGCTGGGCAGACCATGTATAATGCGAGACGAGGAGTAAGTGACCGTTGCTGTCAATCGCTGTCATTCGCTCTTTACTAATGTTCGCTGTAGCTTTGACACACCCCACCCTCTCGAGATCGACGATGAGTATTGGGAGAGCGATGATCCGGCTTTAGCTTTTAAGCAGCCTCCAGAAAATCCTTCGGCACTCACAGCGTATGTCCTTTGGCTTAAGATCACAGATATCATTGCTTTCAATATGCGCACCCTTGTACGTCTTATTCTTTGCTTTAACTTGTAAGTGGCTTAACGTTCTCTTAGTACGCTGTAGATAAGTGGAAAAGCCGCATGGGTCTCAAAGATCCTCAGAAGCCGGAAGAAATCTTAAAGCAACTCAACGCAGCTCTCACGCAATGGGCTACGGCTGTGCCTGAGTACCGTATGTCGAACTCTGTTTTCCATTTTTATCCATGTTCTTAGACCTGGTGCAAGTCAGGTGGACACCCAATATCGCTGACCCGAGTGTCGCAAATCAATCCGCGACGATGTATATCGCTTTCAACCTCCTCCAGATCTCAATCCACCGTTCCTTTCTTCCCCAGTCAGCGTCGCGGCTTCGGGCGCTTGGCGCACCGACGCAGCAATTTTCTGTGGATAGGGAGGCCTTGACTCACCTCGCCATCGCTGTGAATGCTGCCAGGTCCATCACTCGCATCGGAGAGGAAATACGCCGCCGCTCNCTTGCCAACGTCACTATCCTCATGGCCGCATCTGAAATATCCAGTGCGGTGCTGTGCTTGAACGTGTGGATTATCAAAGCTAGGGAAAAGGCACGTCGGGCGAAAGGGTTTGAACGAGACCTGGCTGCTGCAAACACAATCGACGCATTGATGGAGGATATCAATTCCCTCGTAGCAGGTCTCGAGTGGGCGGCGCAGAGATGGGAAAGAGCAGATGAAGCGCTGTAATTATTATTCCTTCTTGTTCCAGAATTTGGCTTCACTGATCGTTTCACCGCGGCTGCTAGATCCTACTTGAAATCCGCTCTCCCAGGTGCAACCAACGAACCCACAGATTTGGATGGCATGCAGCTGGAGATTATGACTTCGGTGGAGTTCGATTACCACTCCGATATGCCGGTCACGGCATCTCCAAACCCTTGGGTCAATGTTCGCCATTATGGACGCACCGAAGACCAGTTCAGCATGCCATCCTCATCGACGGCGCAAGCCTCTCCGCCCGACGACTCGATTATGTTGCAAGACAACTTGGAGACCCTCCCGCTTGACAAATTGATGAGGTTTCTGAGACCGAATAATGCATGCAATCAGAAGGACCACAAACTGCCGAACTTCGCACCTCCCGCTGGTAGTCACAGAGCAATGCCCCCGCCTCCTCTACCCACACGTGCACCCGCTGCTCAGTGGTACAATGTTGTCGCTCCAACACCGCAGCCGTACCCCTCCCCTTCGTTCTCTCCTCCGTTTACCACGAATCGCATCGCGCCTCCGGAGTCATCAAGTAGATTGAGCAACAGTGTATCAGCGGAGCATTTGCCGCCGTTCCATCCCTCGTCTTCGCGTGGACCTTATGTAAAGCGCGAGGATGGTGACATCGATTCACTCTGTTTTACACAACCAGGGTCTCGACGACATTCCGTCTCGAGCTTAACGGATAATCTTGGAGCACCGCCGTTTATCTCAGGCTCTTCGCATGGTTCTTCATACGAGTCTTTCTATGAACCCGATCCAGCACAGAGTCTGCAGCATAGGTTCGGACCATTCATTTTCCAGCGCATTGTTATCTCACTACTTTTTGTCTGTAGCCCTCGGGAGTCGGGTAATTATCTCGCATACCCGCATACATACAATACGTCGCAGTCAGATGAAGAAACTCGCCATCATGGCCGTTCGGGATGAACCCGCTATTGTGGTGTTGACTTGTTCTTCCGCACCTGCCCCAAAGCGACGGTATGGTATGGCGGTCGTGCCCGGATCCGAATGATGCAGAGACCCGTCCATGGTCCTCAGAAGCGTACTGACATTACATCACCCACGAGGATGACTGCATACAATGGACATACCCTGACCAGTCGTCTGACCGCCCTCTCATCTTATCGATGTTTAGAAGGGGACCTGCATACAAGCAAAGCTTGGACGATTACAGCTTTCACGCATACGACAGGATGGACTGCCTTTATAGATTTTTCGGAATGCAATTTAGTACAACATCGGATCCACACACTTGCTGGAGCACAGGAACGATATATAATTATCTGCACATAGACCAACCAACCAGATCCTGGGGATCGTATTCAACCATATAACATTATTCTACATAGGCAAAGAGAACAGAAGTTGCTTCTATACAGCACTGCCATTTTCTAATGAAAGAAGAACTAAGCTTGTGTCATGGTTGGTGCATGGACACCCCGGCGAGTCGACAGGGTTTCTCGCCTGCGAGTCACTTCTGATTCTGCCCCGGACCACATATCGCCAGCACCTCGGGAAGCAGACTCCCATTGGCGCACCGTGGAGAACGGCGCAGCTTCCGCGACCAGGCGTGGATCATGCAGCTCCTCCATTGCACGTGTGTTCAGCGTGTGGACTAAATCGTCCGCCGCTCTCTGGGGCCTTCCGATCACCTGGACCAGGAGGAGCCGGAGAGGGATGTTTCCGAGGATGTCGCGGATGATGGGAAGGAGGAACACGGGGGTGTTGTTGCTCTGTCGGTGGACGATGGCCAGATGCGTGAGAGAACGGAGGTGGGTGAGTTGTTCCAAGCGAGAAGGATCCCAGCTGACCAAGGACAGATGCACGCGGAGGCGGGTGACGGAGGGGCCGAGGAGAGTCGGGTCCCAGCCCTCTGTGCAGGAGAGACTGAGCAGATGCTGTTCCTGCTGAGCGAATGCGTGCTCGGCGATCCGGTACTCCTTGGCATAGGATGGTAGGGAGAAGCCACACGCCAGGTTCTCCACGCCTTGGCATGCCGACATCAGTCCATGGATGACAGATAGGGGGCCAGGCGCAAAGATGCCGAGGTGCTTTACGCGGCTGGAGAAGCTGGCAGGTTTGGTATTGATGGTGGCCGCGAATGCGTTGAGGGAGCGGGCGGACTCTATCACGACGGTGTGATATAGGATGGGCTCTATCCACATACGCGAGATGCCGCAGACGAGGGATAGTGCGCATGCTGAGGAGGGGTCCGACTGGGCCGCAAACTCGAAGATGTCGCGGATAAGCTCTACGGGAAAGCGGTGAAAGGCAGAAGGGCAATCTGTTTGAGACATGGTGTCTCTTGAGGGATGTCAACTCTAAGTCTACCGATATCGGTCAGTGTCTAGAGCAATGGGTAGAACATTGACAGACCTATGGTATGCAGATCGGGGCGGATAAGAGCGAGCAGGAGAGCCACCGAGGAGATATAAAAGCAGAGTGAGCATCAAAGTAGATCATCGGAAACAAAGAAGGGTGGCGAAAACTGGAGTGTTTGGAATGGACGGGGAAGAGATGGCGAGATCGAGCGAGCACAGCCCCTGCAGTTTCTGGCATTTGTGCGCAATAGACTCCACGTGGCCGCACTCACCATGTCCCTCCCCGAACATCTGGCACTCGTTTCCAAACGCCTTCGTCGCGCAAACGGCCCTTGGGCTCGCCATGTGCTTTACATCGATCGCGGCATTCTCGTCTTGAACAAGCCCCCAGGCCTCGTTTCCCAAGCCTCAGCACCCCAAAACCATGCAGGTTCCGCATCAGAATACGATGCACTCATCCATCGTCAGTGTCCCAGCTCAACGGCCCTTGATCCGTGCTAACGCCGTGATACCGTGCAGAGCTCAAGACCCATTTACAACTGGATGAGCTGTATCCCGTGCATAGGCTAGATAAGGTGAAATTGGCTTATCCATGCAAGTATACCATGACGTCCCAACAGGTATTCATCACAGCCCACCACCGGAGCCCTCGTCCTTGCCCGTACCAAGCATCTCGCGCAGGAGCTTTCTCGACAGTTCCGGTCCCGCGCCATCGACAAAACTTACCTTGCCCTCGTGCGCGGGGGAGAGAAAACATTCCCTGCTCGGAGCGGCACAATCCAAGGCCATTTGCACTTTGACGATGGCCGCGTTTCAATAGCTGCAGGGCCTGCAAAGGAAGGGACCAAACCTGCCCTCACCGAATGGGAGCTGCTATCATCATCCGTTCGTCCATCGCCCTTGCTGTGAACATACTTTTGGGGACCAATGAACTGGTATGTAGCCGAACGCACCTATATCACTCCTCAGCTTGCGGCTCTGTACAGGGCTCAAGCACCAACTACGTATTCATGCAGCCCACGTCTTGAAAGGCAAGTTTGTCTGTGCCCGCGCGCTTCCGGTTTCGTTAATTCTGGTTTATCGCCCCAGCTCCAATCCTTGGCGATGTGCGCTATGGCAGCGCTAAACTCGCACCCCAAATCGGCGCCTTGACTCAGTTACCGGAAGACCGCATGTTCTTGCATGCGTCGCATATCGCGTTGAATGTGAGCAGTCAATCAATCACATGCTACTTGTATGGTATGCTCACAGAACACAGAGATATCGACGGTCAGGGCCACACAAGCTCTTCCGCCTTGGAATCACTGCTCCATTGCCTCCTGACTTCCTAGAGATATGCAGAGACACGGGCATTGAACTCCCAAACAGCGAACTCGCTGAAGGCGGTCTTTATATAGATGACACTGAGGCTCAAGACGGACTGGCACCTGGCGCCGAAGGGCTTTGGCTACGACCTGGTGCCTCCGATCATGTTTAGTCCAACCGTGGGGAACCATGGATATACTAGCACATGACTTACTACTCGCTCAGACGATCAGACAAGCAAGAGTGATTGCAATGAGAAGATGAATTGCGGACGTGATGCAGACGAATGCAAAAAATGTGCGACATCAACCTATCTTACCGACTCTACCCTCCAGAATCCGCCCTCGGACCGTGATTCACTGTCGTGCTCCCGTCCGCATTATGTCCAGCGGCTGCCTGAGGGGGCTGGCCACTGACTGGCGCGGGATAGCTATATGGTGCGCCCATCTGCGTGTAAGATGCCGGAGGAGGCACGTCGCTTTCCACGCCCGCGCCACGCATGATGGAGTTGAGCATGGAGGCCAGACCGCTCAGTTGGGCGGACTGTAAACGCGACAGATTGATTTCGAGACTGAGCACTGTTCCATTCGCGGATGACCCGAGCAAAACGGCAGCAGGGTGCTGCTGATCGCCTGGGGATACCGTGTTGGCTGGGACGGGGACAATGCCAAGGGCGTGTAGCGCAGAAAGGGAGGAGACGGGCAGCTGGACTGGAATGGCACCCGGAGGCGGGGGAAGGCTCGTGCTGGCCGGCTGGGCAGGTTGAGCAGGTGTACCACGGGCTGCTGGTGACGNGGGCGGTGCGTGGCTTGGAGTCGTTGGAGACGTCGCAGGTGGGGGTGGGAAATACTGCGCGATGAATGGTGCCTGAGATACTGGCGTGGAGAAATTGTATCCAGGGGTCGAAGAGGAGGGCGCAGGTGTCGCGCTGTACGGTGCGTACGGGTAGTGGTAGGGGCGATAATGTTGTGGATAGGCAGCTGCAGACGGCGTCGCACTGAAAGAGGGGCGCGAAGTCATTGCAGCTAGCCGCTTTTCACGCTCGATTTTCTCAAGCTCGGAACGCGAGCTGCGCAGCGCGGACGTAACGCTGATGGTCTCCGCTCGATCCGTCTCCAGGACTGCCTGGGCAAGATAGTACGTTTGATCATCTGGGGATGGACGCTGCCTGCGCAGTCAGCACTACTTGGTAGTACATTGCAAAGAACAGTACGAACCGTCCCCGATTTTATTCGTGCTTGCCTGAATCGATCTTCCAATGCTTTCCGTCGCTTGGCATAGTCGCAAGCCAATCTGGCTTCTTAAGAGAGGGTATAGGCGACAACGACTGACGATAGATAGATACTACTCACCAGCCAGTTCTTCCTTCAATATGTCGATCTCACGCGCCTTGCCTTTCCCCTTCCCATTTCCCAAATCTTCTTGCGGGTACTGAAAAATGTGATAAGGAAGCAGACGGTCCACGGAGTCTTCGACACTTTGGAACGGCGTGTCAACATCAGGGAATAGCGCAGCTATGTGGTCGGATGTTAGACAGGACGCAATTCTAGGTGTCTTAATGAATACTTTATTGGGGGCACATGGAAACAAAGAGCCCACCTTGCAGCAATCCTCGCAGAAGCAGCCTCCTCTTCTGGATTAAGCTTCACCTGCGACGTCCGTCGGCGTAAGTATGGTGTGTCAAACGACGGCAGAGTTGCATCGGGCGGTATAGAGGAATGAGCCGAAATAGTGCCAGAAGGTGATGGGGATGGAGGAATAGTGCCAGAAGGCGGTAATTGAGAGCCTGATGCTGTTACATTTGTCAAAGCAGCATCAGGCCGTCCACCAGAGAAAGCTGGAGCTGAAGAGCGTTCTGCAGCTAGCGATTCGGACATGCTTTTGTCGTTTGTGGTGCTTTGGCGGTATACACCCTCGTGACCGCGTGAACACTGCGCGTAGCCTTGCTTTAGGGCAGGCCATGCTACCTCGGGCAAATCCAAGCTTACTTGCACTTCATATCCTTCATTAATATTATGCATGCAGACATGGCGTCCAATCCACAAGAATACATACACTATACTACATGTTGCCAACCTAGGGCCTAAGTGTTCATAGCATTTCTTCTTTCACGTCTGTCGAGTGGTCCATCATCTCGACCTTGACCCCGTTCTGTTCTGCCGTTTCAGCCTTTCGCTTGGCTTCCTTTTCTTGCAATAGCAAGAGATCGACTGTCCTTAACAAATCCGCTGCTTCGGCCGCATCCTCTGAATTGCTGATGGCTACCTTGGCCAAGTAATCCTTTGAAAGCTCCAAGTCTCCGCCTTGCTCCATGTGGTACCGAGCAATGTACATGCACGACTTCGCATAGTCCGCCAAAGGCTTCACTGTGGTGTATGTTAGCGCACGAGCGTCCGCGCATACAGGTATTGAGTACTCACAGAGCGCTTTGGACACTTCGATGACCCTTTGATGGTAGGCCGCCGCTTCTTGCCGTTCTTCCAGGTCATCGTGAAGCTTTGCGAGCTTCAGATTAATGGTTCCCTCATTCACGTCGGCACCAAGTAGGGCACGCTTGTAGCAGTCGACCGCCTCCCTCAGTCTATCATGTATGTTGGTATTAACATGGATTCAGAGCATTGCAACCGGCGGAAGACTTACCGGCCCATTTCTTCATAGCTTGCCCCCTGCGCTTGCCATAGTCGAACATCATAGGGCCTGTTGACCCACCGAAGATCAGCGGATGTGATTTATAAGATCAATTGGACTCGCCGTAACGCAGTCGCATGTTGGAAGTAGTGCAGAGCGTATTGATGCATATTGAGCAATTCATATGCTTGGCCCAAGCCATACCACGCTCTGTAGTCTTTTCTGTTGACGTCTATCATGAATCAGCTCAGATCTCTGAAGTGCCAGAGGACTGCCACGAACCAACCGCTTTTCGATATGCTTCGATGGCCGCATGTGAATTCTTCATCTCCACATATTCATGGCCCATAAGTGTCCATGCAGAAAGGTATGTCCGATCAAGCTGTGTTGCTCTGCGAAAGTATTTTATAGCCTTCTCATGCTCTGCGCGAAGGGAGTAATGATTTCCTGAAGCCGGGAAGATGAGCGCAGTCCCACAGTGACATTCTAAATAAACATACCGACTAAACAACAGACCTCGGGACGATCTTTATCGAGTGCAAGGAAATCGTGAGCCAGCTTTGACAGCTTGAGTCTTGCTTCAGTGACGTATAAGATATTAGAGTACACATCAATATCATCTATTCGGTATGGGTCGATGCTGAGTATTCTCTCGAATTGTTCTTCTGCTTGCTTGAAATCTACAGCAACACATTTAGAGAACATCAATCAGAAAAAAAGCTAGGAATCCACGTTACCATGCAAGTGATAGAGGACGCAGGCACGAAGACTCATGATCCACAAGCTCTGCGGGAAGTAATCAGAACTGAGAAGGCGATCGCAGAGCCCGAGTTCGTTTTCAGACGGTTGATGAAGAGAATTGAGCGTTCGAACTTGGAATAGATGGACAAGCGGATGTGTCATGGGAAGTGGCATGAGAGGGAGAAGGCTCGATAACTGCAATTTCGTTCAGTATTAATGTGCGACGATGCGTATAAGACGGTCGTACCTCTTCACTATCCTTGATGAGATCGCTGAGCAGAGACCATGCCGACCAATTCCAGATGTACCTTTGAAGGGACCTCAAAATAGCCTCCGTCGCCTCTTCACGGCGATTGAGTCGAGAAAGAAACAGACCACGACTGACCTCTTGTCAATATAGATGCAAGTCAAATGGGTGTGCTACGCTCACAGGAAAAGGGCCCAAGGATCGCTTTTTTCCGAACGCGGCGAGGTTTCGTTTAGGAGAACTGTGAGCATGAGATTCACAGGGACCGATGGTTGGTTCCTGTCGCCTGTAACTCCGTCCGTTCATGGCGCCGAGAAAGCAGTGAACCGCAAACTCACTGTCAAGCCTGTTCCAGTCTTGAAGAGCTTTCTTTTCACTAGCCTGCGAAAGTGGTCAGTCGTGAAGACACAAGGAAGCAAGGCCGGCATACTAAATATTGACTATACAGCATCAGAAACTGACCGCGAGAACTAATGCAATCCTTCAATATATGGGCGGCACGAGTGTACTCCTTTGTGTCAAAACACGCTTTCCCAGCAGCAAGGACGTCTTCTTCATTATCTTCCAGCGCCAGATCGGCTGTCTGCGCGTCGAGATCGAGCATGACGTCGCTCGCCTGCGGCGCATGAGGATGATACATGGGTACTGGCGGGGGAGGCATAGCTGAAGAAGCGGGTGAAAGAGTGGGGGGATTCGAGGACAGCTTGGGCTGAAGGCGGGCAGGGGTGGAGGTATAGAGTGAGGGAAGGGCGGCGGCGGCGGGGCCCTGCTTCTTTTCCGGAGGGATTGCTATGAGCAATTCTGCGGCCCTAAGAGCGTCTTGAGATGTGCGTGAGATCTCATGGAGAGAATACTCACCGTTTTGAAGCGTGGTTGAGACCTCTGTCTGAACAATCTTTGACTGCCCTGCGGAGGCCCTTGATCATATCCCCGTCGACGAGACTGACGGCAGCAGCGACCCTAAAACGAATCAGCAAGGCGGAGCTGGGAGAAAGGCAGAGACATACGGGGGTAGAAAGGGGTCGCTCGGCATAAGGAAGAGTGGAAGGGGAGTGGGTGCCCGGGAAGATGCAACGACCGTGACACTGACGCGGCGCGCGCGCGCGCGCTTCGATCTTGCCAAGTTCTTCACAGGTCCCCCGCTAACCTCTCCCTCCCTCAATTCCTAGCCAATGGCCTCCATGTCCCCTGCCATGGCTATCTGGCCCTTCTTGCTCCTCGTTCTTATTCTCGTCAGAACATACATTGCCTGTCTTCCACGAAAGCCCCCGAGGCCCAGGCATGCCCGGACATGCAGTCTTGCCGTCTTCCTTGGCTCAGGTCTGTCCATTTCGTCTTATTCTCGTGCACAACCCATACATTTTTGCTCCTATCAGGCGGACATACTAGCGAGGCCATTTCGCTCTTGTCCTCTTTAGATTTTACCCGCTATACGCCGCGCACTTATTTTGTCAGTAAGGGCGATTCTCTCAGCATTCAAAAGGCCATTGCTTTGGAGTCAATCAAATCTCCGAACCTGTCTTCACAGCCTGTCCGTGAACGTCGGCACCGGTTAGTCGCCATTGCACTGATCATTTCCGCTTTCGCCAGGAAGACAGTCGGACATGCACCGCCCACTACAGGATTGTCACCATTCCTCGCGCTCGTCACGTCCATCAGAAACTGCTCACGACACCGTGGACGGCATCCTATTCACTCATCGCATCAATATACTATCTCGCGCTTTACCCCTTTCTTCTGGCCTCCGCATCACGGCCCTTCGTCGCAGAAGTGCTGATATTGAATGGCCCCGGGACGTGTTTTGTTCTTTGCATTGCTGCATATTTCAACCGAGTACGTTTGCTCTCTCATCGTACGTTGTGTCGCATGTACGGCATTAATGCTCGCAGATCCTTGGTCTACCATCGCCACAATTGATATACATTGAATCATTTGCACGCGTCAGATCCCTTTCTTTGTCAGGGAAGCTATTGCGCTCGATTGTGGATATGTAAGCCAACTATCAGCAACTATTTACGAAATACTGATAAAACTCTGTCCACTGTCAAGCTTTGTGGTGCAGTGGCCAGACCTTTTAGATGACAAGCGTAAAGGTATCTGCCACGGGTGGCTTGTCTAGCCAGGCCGACCTGCCTCTGTACAATACAACGATTGCCAATTTATTGAGATGAGTTGATAGTTTCATAACTGTTTCCTCAACTTCGTGTAGGGATGAATGACAGGTGTCGATAATTACGAAACGATATGTCCCGCATACTATTTGTCTTGGTACGCAAAAAATGCAGCATCACAGAGTATACAATTTACAGAGATCTTACCACTGAAAGCGGCCGAGCATACGCCAAAGCTATTCAATGAGATTGGCAGTAAGGTGTTATAAGGCTGCAGATTGCAGTATTTTTAACTACATACAACAGGACAGGTCCGAAGAGTGACCTTCAACGTCGATATCGACTGCTCCAGCGACGCGTGGAGTGAACCACAGGCATAGCATACAGCCCCGCAAGAATTGCCATTACCACTAATGAGTATGATCGAATCACTTCCTTGTCCACCTGTCTTCCCCATTGTTTCCGCCTCGTCGCGAGGGGCTGGCACTGCGGCCACGGCCTCCTTCCCGTTTGCCGGGTTCCCAACCTCCACCAGCCTGGGTTTTAGGAGGATTTAATTTTCGTTCCAGGCGTTGCCCATGACGAAGAGAGGACACGAGTTCCTTTGACGCCAGTCGAAGATGCATGAAATTGCAAAAGCCGCCTCTGTTGCACTCTCCATTTTCATTTTGGCGACAGCAGGCCTCGCGAAAGTCGGTCACGGGTGACAGCTCAGCGTAAAGTGGGCGACCTAGGGTGGAATTAGTAAGGAATACGCATGAGAGTGATGATCATACTTACCTGCATACCAACGGTCGTTCAGATTATCAACAGCAGTTTGTGCCTCCGTCTCCCATTCATAGCGTGCATATACATTGCCAATTAGGTGGTCTCCAACGTTATCACAAACCTGCATACCATAGTAATCAGCAACCAGTTCGGAAAGAAGAATCACCAATACTCACATGCAACTCCAAGAGATGACCAAACTTCGACAATTCGCAATATAGGTCCTCGTATACAGCATCAAAACCCTCTTGAAGCTCCTGCTCTGTCAGCTTGCACACTGGGTCGTGAGCAGGGTTATGGTAGACGTTTGGCAGCAAAATGGTCTGAGAAAATGGCGGCTTGATGTGCTTTCGTGAGCAACGATCGCCGTGTCGACATGCTCCAATCTAGATAACAGATGTTAGTGTCTTTTCAACTATAATGGAGACTACGACGTACCTTATAGTAGAACGAGCAGTTCACGCGGTCCTGTTCGGTTCCAAAGATATTCGCCTATTATGAAGAGATAAGTACAGCCTGAAGAGCAGAAATGATATTGAACTCACCAAGTGGGAAGCCATAGTAAGTCTGGTGGGGATGCTAGCTCGAGGGAGATGACGGTTTGCAGTAAGTAGGGAGTATGAACGTGAAGTAAAGTCTCACCGTGTACTCCTGGACAAAATGGTTATGCGACTGCTTACTCAGCAACTCCGGTGGAGTTTAAACTTGTACGGTGGCTTCTGGCAGGTTGCAGAAGAATCGACTCCCAGTCCGCTCTCAAGCGCAAAGCCAAAACAAATCGGAAAAGTACGTGGCTTGTCGCAGAATGTATTCACCGAGAATAAATGTATGGATGAAATTAGCCGTCAATACAACTTCTCCGAACACACTTGGTCCTCGAGTCCTCGGACGAGTCGAGCGGCGCCTTCACCGTATAGTCTCTATAAGTATTAAAAGAAGTAGCAAGTGGTCTTGTCTCCCACTTCATTCCACGGGGTTGAATAGGAAATTTTATGCTATGCTACCCAAATATGAACATCGCACGCATGCGGAACCCTGGCCAATTTTTCGTGCGCTAGCAGATCTTCCCTTCTACCCACCCGTGTGTCAATCACACCACTGGCACTCTACGTAGACTCTTGATGGAAGCGGTGACTGATGGCAAGTACCGCATGAGTCAATCATCGATATATCATGCTTGGCAAGTGTTAGACCGAGCCATCAGTCCACATGATTTCCTTCCTACAATATTCGTGCAGCTGTGCCAGTGCGCCGTGGCACATCTTCTTGGCATGTCCGGAGGCTGACCAGGTCTTCCTTGTACGTTTCTCACGTTGACTCAACAATTTTACATATTGATCTGGCTCGCAGGCATTTAGTCAATTGAAGAAGTGGAGTCTTGGCATCGAAGGTTGCATTGCCTTCGTCTGGGAATCTTACACTCACCAAAATACCGTATAGTGCAAAGACGAATTCGCACCGTTATTCACTATCTTCGGCCGCAGTCAATACACGGCCTTCCATGCATTCTGATCATGAGTTCTCGAAGATGTAGGTACGTTAGTAGCTACTTATCGCAGGTGAGTTGTAATCTACCACTCAAATTATCTGTCTGCATAAGTTGTCGCTTACCGTTGGCACACATCTGCCAGATACTCTGTCCCATCGATTGCATTTTCGTTCATGCCGAGTCAGTGGGTCCAAGGCGAGAAACTTTCTTTTTTTAGTTCACATAAATGTGTATGTGGACGGGGAGTCCAGATTTGCAATTGGTGGAACTTGCACCTCTCCGCTCGGCTCTGCACTCTTTACAGGTCACCGCAAGCTGAAGCGCTTAGGACTCGACTTTCCGCCAAACCTAGCTACAATGGACTGTCGTCCACCTGGCAGTGGGTACTCATGATGTATTATTAAGGTTGATCATGAACGTACTTACTTGTTCACCGCATTATCAATCCTTCCCTTGTGTCCCGATAGAAATGCTTGGACTCCGATCGGTCTATGGTATTTCAGGTTCAAGGATCACATTCAAGCATATTTTGGCAACCACATCCCTCTTCG
This sequence comes from Hericium alpestre, assembly GCA_004681135.1. NCBI lineage: Eukaryota > Fungi > Basidiomycota > Agaricomycetes > Russulales > Hericiaceae > Hericium > Hericium alpestre. The sequence continues at coordinate 10,941 of SFCI01000021.1, read as the reverse complement.
AGCGGAGAGCAGTAACAAATATTTTACAACCATTAAGCATTAAGTTAAACGGCGGACTTTGCCTGCCAAGACATTGACAAGGACCGAACCAGCTTAGTCCAATGCTGTCAGTATGCTATCCCGATGTCTTCTCTGAAGCCTGCCAAGACAATGAAGCAGTGTCTGCTTACATCTCTCAGTCTCGAATCTCTTGGCAAGGCACCGAGGGCAAACGAAGATCACCGGTAAGGCTTGATGCCGGGAAATATTGGCACGGCGCTGGCGTTGATAATGAGTTCTTGGTGCTATATGAATTCAGCCTATCGAAGAAAGATTCATTTGGTATTATAGTCACCTATGGAAATACAAAAAAAAATCTCCATTGCAATCGCTGTCTTCAGAAAGGTGAAATCGCTACGGGAAAGTCCATCACTGTCAGAAGATGACCTGGGTAGGCTAAAGAACTCAAGGTTAGCCGTGCAGATTCGGGAGGACTCTGGTAATGGCTTACCGCATCAGATGCTGGACGGTGGCGCCGACATTGACGACCAATCTCCGTGCCGCTTCGGTTCCCAGGTCATTAGTGAATCTTCGATCACTTGTCCCTCTCCAAATAACCCTCCTGAACGTATTAAAAGGTGAGGAGATATTGTCATTGTGGATGGACTCGGTGGGAAGAGTGAAGGGGATGCGACTTGGGCGGTGTTGGATACAGGATCATGAGACCCAACTGTGCCTCGATGTGTTGGAAAATCGGTCAGACCCATTCGCTGCCTTGATAATCCGCCAGGTATTTCAACATCTTCAAGAGTAGTCCTGTGTCATGAAGATGAGTAAAAATCCCCTGGTATCGAAGACTACTCACGAAGCTAAGGCATCAAGTTCTTCGATACGCTGTTTCAGTAAACACACCGACCCATTACGATGGTCCGGATACTGGCTGAGCGTTTCTGCAGCCATTCGAAGGCGTAACGACAGCTCTAGAACTACATGATAGATGTTGGACTCCTTGAGACAACCACATTGTCCGGCAGTATTGCTAGCTGCGTGATGATGACACTGTGAATAGTCCATGTAATTTGAGTAGGCATGGGCAGTGTTCGTCGCATGACCATCAGATAGTATCCTGGCGACTGACTGGTCTTCTAAACGGTCTATGTTAAGTAGGTATGACAATAGGGAAGTTACGGAATCATCCATGAGAGGGGACCGCCGTAAAGCAGGGGCTGATGTCGGATGCATTTCAGATCCGACAGCAGGTATAGAATGAGCCATTGAGTAGGACGAAGAAAACGAGGGCTCCAGGCCCGTGAGGGCTAAGTCAGGGGGCGAAGCTGATTGTGCCGCTGATGACAGGTTCCTTCCTGTATCAAGGTCATGGCAAGAACCGAAGTTTTGGGCCCACTTCGGGTGCGGCTTATTCTTGAGCTGTCAAACGGTGGCGCGCTGAACGATGTGGGACTCGAAAACAATGTCATGGCACCTACCTCGCGAATAACCCCTTCGAGCTCAGCGACACGTTTCTGGAGAAGAGTTTTGTCGTCTGCCAGGTCGCTACTAAAACCTATTCAGATGCTAGGAATCGTTCCAAACAGAAGGACCTGCCGCTGGCTTGGGTCATCAACTTCATAGACACAAAGACCTGTCTGAATAATGATCTAAGGAAAGGATGGTCGTGGCTTTGATGGAAAGATACCTACGAGACCAAGCTGAACGCATCGCCCGCACGGACGCCGCCTATCACACTAAAACACGGATGAATATGAATACACAAAGGATATCAACGATAATTTACCATGCGCTTTGAAGTATGACAGTTGAGGCACGACTGCGTGGTGCGGTTGCGCCGTCGCTTTCTATGGTCATCTTGTGGAACTGCTGTTACTGCCTGAGGCGAATCACGCTTTTTGGTGGAAGTGGGAGTAGGATCTAGTGGCATTGTGAGTCGTGGGGGAACCACAAGCAGGGGAGAACAGCGCTACTTATACAAGACAGTCGGGAACAGGGAACCATCGCCTTTCCATAGTTACGTATGTCTGCGAGAGTCGCCGGGCTGAAGATACGATAACGTGAGAAGAGTAATTAACGAGCACGCCGTAAGGGACTCAGCATTATGTATGTGCGATTGGGAACTGGTGCTTTGCGCTGAGGTTCGGCGCAATAACGACGACAAAGGCTTGGCCCGAGAGACCCACGTTTCGGAACTACATCCTCGATGCCAAGTCCGTCGCGAATCACCCAAGAATCCTGTCGGAAAGGAAGCAGGAACTTCAAGCTTCGTGGCGCGCCAAGAGGTACCCCGGCCACTGGGCAGGGCAGTGTAAAGGAAGAAGGAAGGCAACTTCATTTGCCGACTCTGTGGGTCAAACAGGTCTGATCAGTGACATGAATGGGAGGGATAGACTGTACTCGGACCAGCGGTCATTTGTCTCTAATTAGCATCCAAAGAGAGACTCGGATCTTGTTGTGCGTTGAGCATGAACCAAGATGGAGAGACACTAGTTGCGCGCGGCAACGTTCACGGCGTACATTTGAGGACCACCGTGACGAGTCGACTGAGTAGGGTATTCGTGGTAAATGCACACTATGCCACGAGGGAAACAGTCCTTCATATGCCAACCCCTCTCGTTCTCCTAAGCGAAGGAAGTGCACATTGAATACATATTGGTACATATCATATGCTCGACTAAGTATTTCTCTGTATCACGAGCCCTCTCCGAGTCTACAAGCATGTCAGATGAATGAAGGTGAATGGAAAGCAAATTACGTACGATTACTCTCCACAGGTTTAGCGGATAGCCACGGGAGAAAAATATGAACGTAGGTATGAGAGTTTAGAGCTCATGAAAAGGCACCGAATAAACCAAACAACAAGGTCAACCACCAACCACGATACAGTGCTCGCCACCCCTCTTCACCTACGATCCTTCCGAAACAGTCATAGAGACCGAGATAAGGGTCTTTCTCGCTTCTCAATCTAATCAACAAGGATTAGAGTGAATAAATGCTAAATGCAGTGACTGGAACAAACAAGACGAACCCAATAACATCCTCCTCGGCACCGGAGTACTCAACGGTCGCCTCGCTGTCGCCCTCCTCCTCTTGTGACGTGGAATTAAATTCGGGAGAAACATGATTGCGTTGGACAGAGAGTCGTGTGGATATCACCTCGAGTGGGCAAAGAATGGCAGTGCTGATGAGAACGACAATGAAGTAGATCAACAACTGGACTGTTGAAACTTCTTGCGGTCGCGGTTCATCAGGCCCGGACAAGGAGGGTAAAAGGTAGTGGCGGAGAGTGCGAAGACCTAAGACTACGTATGTGATATGCAAGGTCTCAGCCGCCAAGAGGCCAGGAGTGAAGTAGAGAATCCAGGGTTTGCGACGTTCAGTTGGAGTGAGGAGGACGCGTAGGGAATAAGTCGGGTTGAAATATGGCAAATGATGAGGGGTGGTGATTGAACTGAGAGAATTGACCTGAGTGGACTTATCCACGAGCGATGATAAGAGTAAAACGAACCGATACGTGATGATCACAGCTGGTAAAGAAACGAGCATCAAAAATATGCTATAGAACAGCGTGCCCAAAAAGCCCGTAGCTGGGGCATTGTAAATTCCGTGATTGCGGGGGTTGGCCAATGAAGCATCGAGGAAAAGAACCGAAAATGCCATCAAGGTGATGTTCCATATGAGCGTGGGCACTGCGAGAAGAAAACAATTGAGTACGCTCTCTGGATCCCAGATAGATACGTACTGAGTCCCTTGAACAGTCCACCCAAGCCCTAGTCATGACGATTATATGAGTTTACAGCATCACTGACCACACCTGTGCACCACTGCGGCCAAAACTCACCTCCAATCTGCGCACCCTCGTCATCATAACGAAGAAGCCACTTATGACGGGCCCCGTGTGCGGCTGTACCCCATCTTCCGGGTCAAGTTGTAGTCCTTTGGGATTGAAATTAGCCCGCAAACGTACAAGAGTACCATTTAGAGGTACTGTCGTGACCAAAAACAGAGCTAAGAAGATGAAAAACATGAGCAATGCGAAGAAAGAGAGAGCGACCATGACGTTCGGAGTCAAGTAGGGGACGTCGCTGCCCAAGTATGTATGATCAAGTGGCAGCAGCTCAGAAGGGGCGCTGCAGCGCCACTGCCAGTGTAGTGCTAGTGAGCGCTAAGCTTCCGGCGGGTCGCGGAGACCAAAGCCGAATCGGTTGCTCGGCCGGGCAGAGTCCGCAAGTACCTTCGTATGTGGTCGCAGCTGCAAACGCGCGACGATTCCGCATAATTTCGCGAACGGCTTTAAGTATTCTTACATCTTATTGCTAATTGTGTACCCTGTTTTTCAGTAGTGTTTTAGATATATGTAGATTTCTAAATTGTTTTCGATTAGTCAGCGTTAACATGGGGTTGCCGGTGTAAGCTAAGATAGGGCTCACTCATCACCCACCCCATCACGTGAGGATCTAAGCGTCACGCTTGGCTCATTTGGCAGAGGAGAGCGTTACTTTTGTATCTCCTCTTTCAATACTCAACCTATCGAGAATCGGCTTCCGACAAGTTGTGTGTTCGCACTTTTCTGAAAGTTTGTCGGAGCCCAATTTTTTAATTTCGAAGTATTGAAGGAGGAGACCTGGTCGATCGGAGGCAAGTTCAAGCCCAGCGCGAACGGCGGCGAGGACGGGCCCCCATCGCGGTTTGGCGGGAGGCGGGGAGATATGGGCCCGCCCAGGGAGGCGGGTCCGGTCATTGGAGAAAGCGATTGGCGGGGTCCGCGGTCCCGCCAGAGCACTTCTCGTGCGTTCATTTATTGTAGTGGTGGCTTGCATCAGGGCGCTTGACTATTGACGCTATAGCGATCTCATCGACCCCGCCTACTCCTCAAATGGGTCGACGGAAGCTCGAACTTCTACCCCGATCGGGAGCCCCATCTGCGTCGCCTTCTCCTCTTGCATCCCCGAAGATGCCCAGCGGCGCTGCAGGTGCTGTCCCTCGCGCGAGTCCATTTGGTGCTGCTAAGTCCGTATATTCGATACACCTTTTTCTGTTATCTCAAAACTAAATTCGGTCAACAGGCCTGTTGACGTGACGGCCAGAGAGAAGCTGATCACGGAGCGTCTTGAACGGGACCGCGAAGTCACGAAGGAGCGTGTTTCACACAGCATGTCACGCACAAGTTCGCGCACTGGTTCTGACCGGAACGGGCCTTCACGAACGTCTCCGCATGGGTCGGTCCCGCCCTCCCCTGGTACAACGACCAACAATGCGCCAGCCAACGTGAGGCCGGCATTCAGCTTCGCTGCCGCTGCCAGTGCCAAGAAGGCTGCTGAGGCCGCCGAATCTGTGTCTGCCGAGAAAGCAGAGGCAGAGGAGGAGGCCCAGGTGAGCTCTGTGTCCGAGCAGCTGGGTGAAGTGACTATTTGAGTTTGCACGTTTACCTTTCCGGATGAAAGCATGCTAGAATTGTGCTGGATGATGATACATGCATGACGACACGGCACGATCTACTATCTCCTGTTTATTTTATCACTTTGCTTTCTGTTCGCACTGCGTTTTTCCGTTGTTCGCTCGCTTCCATGGACTCCTTCTGTCTGTCTCCTTGTGTCTTGTAGTAGCATTTCGCTCTGCCCTTCGTGGTCGATTCCGACATGTATCATGATGTGTTCATGAGAGTAACATTATATGGTCCACATGCACTCGCGTCGCTAATGTGTCTTGCCTAGCTACAGTAGACAGCCAACAAAATATCTTCCCAACTGGTCTCAGTGACGTTGGAGTTCTGGATCGACATATTTCATCCGCCCCCGGCCTGCGTTTGATGTGAATATGGCATGCTATTGATTATAGAAGTCGGATGCAGACCTTTAAAGCGCACCCCGCCGTTGGCGTTCGCCTGCGCCTCCTGCTCGCGCATTTTGGCGACGCGCTCCAGCTCATGCCTCCGCGCAGTCCCGAGCCGCTCATTCTCCTCCCTCTCCAAGCGCGCATCGTACTCTTCCTCCGTCTCTTTTATCTTACCGTCAGGTCCCACCTCTCTCGGGGCCTCCACAGACTTGGACTTGGACCGCGAGGCCTCCTTCTCCTTCCGGTGCTTGTGCTTATGCTTGTGCTTGTGCTTCTTTCGGTCGTCAGATTCGTCAGGCGAACGCGAGCGGTGCCTGCGCTTCCGCCGTTTGCGCTCCACCTCGCTCTCAGTCTCTGACTCGCTCGCACTTGCTGACTCCGTCTCCTTTCTCTTCGCTGTGAAAATAACGCGTTAGCACACGTTACCGGTGAAGAGAAGGGTTGTGGGGCTTACCCGGGGCAGCGGGTTTCTTCATAAGGACGAGCTCGCCGCAGCTGACGATGGTCACCGGCACGGATGGTCGGTTCTTCTCGTCGACCGGCACTTCTGCGATCTTTTTGACCACGTCGTCGTACCCACGGATGATCCGGCCGAACACGACGTGTTTTCCTAGCAGACGGGCGTCAGATACTGCTCGAGTACGAGAATAGGAAGATGATTACCATTGAGATGTGGGCAGTCGCGCAGGGTGATGAAGAACTGCGAGTTGTTAGTGTTGGGGCCTTTGTTGGCCATGCAGAGAAGGCTGTATAGGATCGGTCAGTGATAGTGCGTGTGTTTGTGAAGCTTGGACGCACCCTTCGGAGTCCAGCGGACGCATGAGGTCTTCGTCAGGGAATATGCTGCCATATATCGACTCTCCACCCGTGCCATTCCGCTTCGTGAAATCTGCGCGCGGTCATATCGTCAGTTCCAGCTCGAGGCCTGTGACTGGTGAAGTTCGGCATACCGCCACCCTGTATCATGAAGTCTGCGATGGACCGGTGGATGATGCTGCCCTTGTAGTACAACGGTCGATCTGACAGAGGCGAAACACCTTTCTCTCCTGTACAGAGTGCTCTGAAACTACCATGATGCGTGAGGATTGGATGCTGTGAACCATAGTCGCGACCTACTTTTCGGCTGTTTTTGGTGCAGTGTCATTATAAAGCTCGAATATTACTCTGTGGCGAAGGAGGTTAACCTGGGTACACTCTTGTCTGGAAGGTGGATGTTTACCTTCCTATGGGGGTATCGTCAACTGCAAAGTCCATAAACACCCTTGGGCGAACCATCTTGAACAACGAGTGGGGTAAACGAAGTCACTGTGGTTGGAACACCGCCTGTCTACAGAAGCATGAGCGGAGAGGTTAAGTCGCCCAGATGAACGTAAAAGTTCTTGACATTACACGTACCAGACCGCCAAAACCACGAAGTCACAAAGATCAATGAAAGTGTAGAGTCGGATGTACACTTTCACGTTCATGCCGCGCCTGGAGATTGAACCCTAACCCTGTGATACTGTGCAAGGAGAGAGTGATTGAGAGAAAGCGGCGGCCCCCGTCATGAATCAGTATTCTGGTCACTGCCTTCTTCCCTGACGACCGTATGCCGCCCATCTGAAACCTTGATATCCCCTCTCATGCGCGAACTGAACGCTGTCGTCCTGGGAGGTGCGTTGCTGTCTCACTGTCGTTGCCTTGCTATGTTCACAACGCGATCCTCGGATCCTTAGCCGGAGGCGTCGGCAAGTCTGCGCTGACTGTTCGGTTCATTCGCGATGTGTTCGTGGAAAACTACGACCCAACCATCGAGGGTGCGCTGTTCTCACACTAAATCCATAGCCGTCTCTTATTATGGTGCCAGAGGAATACCACAGGATTGTAGAGCTCGACGGCGAGTCGTATTCAGTTCGTGGATTCCCATCTCGTTCTCATTACGATGAGCCGGGTGCCTTGAATCTCGCCTGACCAAACTCCGCGTCTTCAGCTTGAGATTTTGGACACCGCTGGCGCCGAGCAGTTCAAGGCTCTCAACGAGTCCTACATCAAGGTAAGACGTCCGGTTGAGTTTGCTCCTCATCCGCATCATAATCTGCGTCCATTAGTGCGGCAGAGGCTTCATCCTTGTGTTCAGGTGAGAGCGCTCATTATTGTTGAGCTCTGCTTGAAGGCTGAAGCACTCTCTGAGTTAGCCTCGCGCAGGAAGCAACTCTGCGAGAAGTGGACAGTTTACGGCAGCAGATATATCGGGTCAAGGGAGAGAACAGCGTAAGTTTCCACGCCCTGGGTTTTGTGATCGAGGTGACTGACTCCTGATCAAGAATGTTCCCATCGTTGTGGTCGGAACGAAGATGGATCTTCCCAACGAGCGCGAGGTGCAGCAGTCAACAATCGAGGAGCTCAGCGCCCGATGGGGTCTCCGCTTCTACGAAACCTCTGCGAAACGCAACTGGAACGTCAAGGAGGCGTTCGAAGATCTCGTGCGGCAAATGCGCGACCGATACCCCCAAGAACCATCGAGGAGAAAGAAGGTCACGAAGAACTGTATTGTGATGTGATGTGATGGATCCCGCGCTTTCTACCTAACCTATCTTCGCTATATATTGGTGCAATTTCGCTTTCTGCATTTACCTACGGCATCTCTACTAGTTTACTCTACAAGTTTCCAGCTGTCGCTGTCGCGCACCCTCATTTTGTTATGGATATTGATTACGCTACGGGATTTATCTTATCATTGGACTTATTTGGACTTATCATTGGAAAATATTGTTTAATTTATTTATCACGGGCCCCATTGGCTGACCAATGCGCGGTCGATTTTGAGAGTCCGCCGTGAGAAAATTTCGGACGCCGCATTGTTTGTTCCGGCTGCGTGCGTCTTTTGCTGCACCCTTCTTTCTCTCTTACCCCCATAGACCATTATCAAAGCAAGCATATCATGGTGAGTACCACGTTTCCGCACAACTCGTACGATGGAGAACTGACCGCATCTTGCAGAGTTACTACGGCAGCACCAACGGTTACAGCGGCGGCGGCGGCGGCGGCGGCGGAGTACGAGTATCGTTGTTGTTGTCGTCGGGGCCGAGAGGTGGTTGTTTAGAGGAAGCGAGTGAGGAGAGCTTGGAACGGGGTGGAGTGGAATGTGGACACGGACGCGCTGCGGCGGCGAAGCGCGTAAAGCCACATGCCCAAAACAGGTCTGCACTCCTGCCTCGATTTCGGACGCAAGGGCTGCAGCTGGTACTTGTTGGTGCATCTCGTATAAGAGTGTTCTCTATAGGGCAGCGAATTTACGAAGAAAGGAAGAGAGGAAACGACGGGTGTCATGTCTAATTATCGAATATCACTCCCTCGGATTCCTCGAATCCCGAAGCTTCTGTTCTTTCGAGTTCAATCACAAACATCAAGAAAATCTACCTGAAATTGTACATCATAGCATATCCAAACCCATCATCTAACTATACTCGTACAAACGCGACCGTCGCATGCGCAAACGTAGATCTAGCATGTACCAAATCCTCCCATCGCCGTCACTCTAGGGTAACCAACATGTCGGGTGTCCGTGGCTCACGCCCAGGGCCAGTCGGGCTCGTCGTCGTCCGGCGTCCCCAGGGTCGGGTGTCGGCTCCTCGGGCACGTCGTCCCCGCCGCAAGCCGCGGGGACCTTGAACCCATCCTTCCGGACACCTCCACCCCACGGCGTGCGCCCATCGACCCGCGCGTTCTTCCCCAGCCCAAGCCCCGCAAACGCGTTCCACAGCTCGCACGCATTCTCCCCGCTCGTCAGCACCGCGTCCGCCTGGATGATCGCGTCGCGCGCGTCGAAGAACGACGGCCGGCACTGCTGCAGCTTCATCCCGTTCAGCACCAGCTGCAGCGCGAGCGAGTTCCCGTGCTTCGGCACCAGCGGCTTGCTCGTGTCCGTGCGCGCGTGGTAAAAGTCGCCTTCGGGCACGGTCCCGTCCGCGAGCGGCGCGGGCGGGAAGAGCGAGTCCGTGAACCCGTGCTTCTCGATGAGCCGCTGCGAGACGACCCAGAGCATCTGCGCCCACACCTCGCCGATCGCATGCACGCCCCAGTAGCCCGGCTTGTCGAGCGTCTTGTACGTCGACGGGTTCACCGTGTTGTTCAGCGAGTATGGGTAATTTCGGATCCCGCCCTCCTGGTTCGCGGCCCACGCGCCCATCGGGTAGTCCGAGTACACCTTGTTGCTGCGGATCGTCGACGCAAGGAAGTCGCCCCAGCCCTCGCCCATCCCGCCGCTCTCGCCCCAGCCCAAGCAGCCCGAGTTGGCGGGCCCGCCGGTGAGACGCGTACTCAGGCCGTGGCTCAGCTCGTGGATGACGATGCCCGCCTCGAGGTCGCCGTCGCGGTATGGGCTGGCCGTGTTCCAGAGGTACATGCGGCAGCGGCCGTTCTGTCCGTCGGGTGGCGTCATGAAGTTCGCATTGTTGTACCCGCTGCCGTCTTGCGCGTTCGCGATGACCGCGTCGCCCTCCGCGCCGCCGCGTCCAAAGTTGTGCTGCTGGAAATTGCCCGACACCTCGTCGAAGCCGTAGCGGTAGTAGAGGTCGTGCACGAGGTTGGTCGTATAGAAGAGCTGCGTGACAGTGTTGTTGATGTACCCCTGAGCCTCGGCGCGCGAGTCGTTTGAAACCTGCGGGTTGTACGTGAAGTTGAACTGCATGCCGTCGCCGCCGGAGGGGCGCAGGTTGTGCAGCCACGCGTTCAGGCCCTCCCAGTTCTCGTGCGCGAACGCGTTGTTGCCGGCAGTCGTCGTGTGGTTCACGAACCCGCCCTTCTTGAGATCGGCGTCTCCAGCCAGGGGGTCGTTTCCGACGGGAATGACATGCCAGCCAAGCGGGCTCGCAAGAGGATCAAAGTTTTCCTTCTCGAGGGAGCGGTTGCCCACCGAGGGGTCGTTGATGCCCCACTTGAAGACGTTGTACGTCGCGGGCGGGCGCTGCATGGGCTCCTTGGGGAGCGGTGCGTCGGAGGCCCAGTCTGTGACGGAGAGGATGCGGTGCGGGGCCTGAACGGACACGGCCGCCTCGTACCAGTTGTCCTCCATCTCGACTTCGAACTGAGGGGGCACTTAGCCGGGGTCATTGCATAGATCTGTGAATACGCACC